>JAOWAW010047345.1:5704-17159 GCA_028565695.1 Nicola tetela | reverse complement strand
GGAGAAGAAAGTGATGTCTGTCCTCTTTCTCCTTTTCAGCTCCGTCAAAGTTGATCATCTCCATGAATCTTTATTTTTGTTTTCATATACGATCTGTGATGAAGAACTCTACAAGCTCTTCTTCTTCTTGGCCGGATAGCGGTGTGGTGCTAACTGCGGAGAAATATTGATGAGTGCGATTTCCTGGAGCAAACACCCCTGGCTGAAGTTCAGTGAGGATGATCACTGTATCGGGAGGTGTGAAAGGAACGGTTGTCTTAGAGCCCTCTGTCAGGTAGGTGAACCATCCCGCAAACTTCCACTGATTCGTGAGGCGAGGATCTTTTAACAATCGGAGTTTTATCGAAGCATCAGTTGACAACCCAGACCAATGTCGGTGAAACACCTCAGCAGCAATGAGAAACTCGTAATACACTTGGAGCTGTGCTCCGTTTGCTCATCTTCCAATTTGAAAATAGATCAGTCTGGCAGAGTCTGAACAGATTGACAATGTTTATCTCTTGACTTGAGATGTGATCAAGTTTGCATGCAGAATAAAAGTAGAGCGAGGTTGAACTTCCTGAAAATTAAAGGTTACCGTAGGGATTGCTCGGGTAAGTCTCGGACGCATAATTACCGTCAGCAGTCTTGGATAGCGTGTAGTTGATGTTCATGTAGTGAGTATCCGGGGTGGCTAAGGTGTAATAGGACGTTTTCTTCAGGGTGTTGAAGATGTCTTTGTGCAAGAGTCTACGCACAGGTACATTCATTGGACTGGCGGGGCCTTGAGGTCCTTCTCGAGGACAGCTAATGTTAGCGAACGGATACCAAGCTACAGGGTGTCCGTTTTTCCTGAAAACATCGCTAGTAAGGTAGTTCAGATAATAATCGTTGACCACGCCAAGGAGCATGTCTGGGTCTCTCATTCCCGTATGCCACGTTGATCCTTGAGGGCCAGCGGGGCCTTGCAGATCTTTCAATCCTCTTGGACCTCAGGGTGTCTTGCATTTTTTCAACGGCCTCGACATGCTTCTCGAGGACCGGTAATGTCTTCTCGATAACATCGACCTTCGCCGTCAGCCGCTCATCCACCCGATGCAGAGCGTTCACATCCGCCCGCTTGGTGTAAGCCGTCAAGTCTACGCTACCGAAGCCTTCCTGTCTCGTTCTGAACTTGCTGATCGACATTCTTTTATTCTATAGCAAGATTTCTTTTGTTTGCGGATTCAACACCTAAGCCGCATGCGCATTCCACCAACCGAGGTGTTGAAGAACAGTCTGTTTGCCTATTGTTAACGAATGACGCCTTGGGGGCGCTGTTCTTAGTTTTACCCTGGAAAACGTGGATGTTTGGATGCAAGTATGGATTTTCCGATACCCGATTGGATGCAAGTATGTAAAACCCTATTGGCTCTATTGTTTGCATAGTGTCTGCAATGGATACAAGTATGTAAAGGCATATCGCATTGTATATAGATTATATAGAGTGTATAGTATAGCAACACTATTTACCTTTACAATACAATACGTCATGTACACTTACATGTACTTCGCGTGGGTCTGTTGTCACGTAAGCAGCCGACAGCGAATCGTGACGCCACGGGCCACACATAGCCCTGGTCCCAGTAGAACGTCACGCACGGATGGTTGTCCTCGTAGTGATCGTTGTGACCCGATTGGCCGAACAGCGGGCAGGTGACCCAGGTGTGGGCGTGGGCATCATGCCGGCGAATGAACGTAACCACGGCACAGCGTCGCGTCCAACGGCGCTGGACGGTATGTGCTTGGGACAAGTCCATGCCGTGTTCATTGCCCAGGATGCCGCACAGTCTCGTCGTCACAAACTCTATCTCCGCTGCTGTCATGGTCGAGAAGTTGCGCGACGCTGGACTGGCACGTGAAGGCTGCTGCCCTGGCTGCCCGGTGAGTGTAACTGGTGGCGTGATCGGAAACGACATCCTCGGAACGAGACAGTAAGGCTTCGGTAGATGAACGGCTGACGGTAAAGGTCGGTGACATTGAAAAAAGATATGTTGGTAGTCATTTGCAGCTGACGGATCACTGGAACAGCGGACGCGAAATGGACTAAAGAGGGAGAGTGTTGTCCTTTATATAAGCTCCGAACAGGGTCTTATAGATGATGACTATGCAGATGCGTCGAGAACTATATGCCTTTAAATACTTGCATCCAATGCAGACACTATGCAGACAATAGAGCCGATAGTGTTTTACATACTTTCATCCAATTGGGTATCTGAAACCCATACTTGCATCCAAACATCCACATTTTCCAGGGTAAAACTACATGTAAGAACGGCGCCCCCAAGGCGTCCAAGTCATTGTATAGTAAAGGTACATAGTATAGCTATACTATAAACTCTCTATAATCTATATACAGTACGATATGCCTTTACGTACTTGCATCCAATGTAGGCACTATACAGACAATAGAGCCAATAGGGTTTTACATACTTGCATCCAATCGGGTATTGGAAAACCCATACTTGCATCCAAACATCCACGTTCTCCAGGGTAAAACTAAGAACGGCGCCCCCAAGGCGTCAAAGTCATTGTATTGTAAAGGTACATAGTATTGCTATACTATATACTATATACTTATATAACCTATATACAATACGATATGCCTTTACATACTTGCATCCAATGCAGACACTATGCTGACGATAGAGCCAATAGGATTATACATATTTGCATCTAATCGGGTATCGGAAAAACCATACTTGCATCCAAACATCCACGTTCTCCAGGGTAAAACTAAGAACGGCGCCCCACGGCGTCAAAGTGCGACAAACCAATGCACAGTTCGTCTGGGTGGGAGGGCTACGCACCCATCACTCCGTTGTCCTGGCCGACAACAAGAGCCGGGTGACACTGTGTCCGTACGCTAGAGTAGTTTGCCCGTCGTCCGTGATGTACCGCTTGTCATCATAACAGCAAAGGCCTACCTTGTTGATCTTGCAAGTCTTAATCTCGTGGCGGTCCGATCGGATCGTCTTCATCTGTACCAACGATCGCGCCTGACCCTAGAGCGTTTTCATGTAGTTCCGATGGGTGATCGTCTTCCTCGCCACGCACTTCTTCACCCCTTTCGCCCTCTTGCTCTCGTAGTCCTCTGTCTTAAACGAGTACATCTTTGAGCGTAGACCCACGAACTCAACGATAGACTTGAATACAGTCTCGTCCTTGAACTTCCCGATCACTTTCTTGTTGGTCGCATTGTGGAACCGGCAGTGAGCTGGGTAGTCCGAGAAGTCGAACAGGTCCTTGTTGCCGCACATGTCCTGGTAGACGTCCTCGGTCTTGATCTCGTAGCACAGACTGTCGGTGTCGGCGAAGAGTAGCTTGGCGTCGGCACTGTACCGCTGCTTGATGTAGTTGTAGTGTAAGTCGTACATCGAGGTCTTGCTGTTGTCGAGAATGGTTAATCCGCAGTAGATTGGTTTGCTCAGCTTCAGTGACTTCTTAAGCATCTCGATTGCTGCAAAGTCCCCAAAGATTATCTTCATTGCCTTGAAGCATGGCTGCGATACCAGCTTGGTCCTCTTGTCGCTATCGTTGCACAGCCTGACGATCCTGTGTTTCCATAGATTCTCCATGATCTTACCGAAGACGCTGTTGTTCATCAGTTTGAAGAAGTCCTTCTTGAACGCGTTCTTGGCTTCCTTGCGTCCGCCTGTGTTGAAATCGATGTTACCCCTCATCCACGGTGCTTGGTCGAATCGGATGACTCTATGAATTTTCGTCCACTTCATACCGAGCGAGAGGTAGAGCTTCAATTTCCAGTAGTGTTAGTTTTGCTGTTCAGGTTCGGAATGAACTTGGAGACCATCGAGTTGCCCATCTGGAACTCCTTCTTGAGTCTCTTCGCGTATTCAGACAGCATGCTGTCTTTGATGAGGACATTCTCGGGTGGGAGCGGGTAGTCATTGTGCAGGTCGTGGAGCTCCGGTGGATACTCCAGGTCAACTTCAAGAATGTAGCCTTTGGGTGAATCGTTCGGTACTGTCGTCACATCCGGCATATCCTTCAGATCCATCCGCCTGAAGCCGCACATGGGAAGTGATTGGCTTATAGCCCAGCAGCAGAGGTTCTTCACGTCGAGGTAGATGATATACTTGCTGTCCTTCCATGCGTTGTATGATTTCATGTACTTGTTGTTGGCTTCACTGTACCGATGCATGATGGTTGAGATGCCGCTTCGGATGCCTTTCTCGATCATCAGATGCATGTCGATATCAGTCAACAACTCAAGAGTCACACTGCTCTTTCGCAAGCAAGCGTCCCGACTCAAACCGGGAGCCGTGAAGTAGTGCGCTGGGTCAAGGTGGTAGTATTTCAAGCAAGTCTTGCAGAAGTTCTCGAAGGCATCAGCCAGTAGAAGCACATCCGTCTTGAGGTAGAGGTCGTGATACTCACTCATGGTTCGCATGTTGAGATGCTTCCCCATCCTGAGCGCATGTTGGTAATCTTCATCCTTGATGTGTTCATCACTGAGTTGGCTTTAGAACGCGGTATGCGGTGGTAGTTCAGTCTCATCGAAGCGCTTGAAGTCGTTCATATAGTCGTACGGGTAAACTCCCTTCCTGGTGAGGAGTTCTTGAGTCTCCGAGGTTGGGAAGTCAGTGGTCAGATGCTTAAACTTCTCCATACCTGATGCTTTCAGATTTTTCACCAGGTTCTCAAGCGAGGAGTTCATGAACTGTAGGCTATCAGTAAACCTCAAGCTTGGTGAGTAACACACCTCCCTCCTTGATTTCAAAGCCTTCCACACCTGGTCACTTACTTCAAGAGCTTCCTCTTGTACAAAGAAATTGAAAGCCTCATAGAAACACTTCCTTTGCTCAAGATACCTACGGACAAAGCGCTTCATCTGCTTTTCCGTCAAATCGTAAACCAGCATATCAAACAGTGCTTTCGTCTTTGTCTCCTTACCTAATTCTAACAGACATTCCGCTTTTTCCTCCTTGTTCATTTCATAGTATCTATTCGCAAACTCCTCCAGACCTTTTCTCACGTCTTTATCACTTTCTTATCCCAGTACTTTCCAGCTATGGTGAAACTGGTGTACTTCTCCACATCGTTCGGAATGCAGGTGATTTCATCATTGAACTCACCGAGGTGCTGCATGATCAAGTGAGAGTCATACCCTCGGAGATTGTGGAACACTACCGGAGTTTCACTCGGGTATGCGAACATTAGGTTGCATTTGTTGTGGGCCACTCCTCTGAATTTACGAGTGAGGTGACAATGGTCTCGAACTTGCTTCTTGTCTTTGTCTTCCTCCTTGAGCTCTCCCGCGCAGATGTGACAGTGAGTAGCTGCCTCGAACCTCCTCACGTCTTCCGCGGTCAAGCGTTTGGGCTTTTTCTCCTTGAGGATGCCATTGATACGCTTCTTCTCCTTCTTCATCGCCTGGAGGAAGTGAACGACACAGTCTTCACCGCGGTACACGACCATGTCTTTGGTGTACTGGTCAGCTACCCAGAGCACCTTGTAGGCATATCCGCACGGGACGTGGCGTTGATAAGCATCGGTGAACGACTTCTTTGGGTCTCTCTCAGCATGATCAATCGGTTGAGTGATTGACTCGAAATCGGCATAGATGATGAACGGAGCCTTCAAACCCTTACGGTAATTGACGGATTTCAACGTGTTCTTACCTACCTCCGGAAGTATGGTCTTCTGAGTGCCGTTGATTGCCATACACTCCGGTTCATGCTTCACTAACAGCTCTTCAAAGCTAAACGCCTGCAGACAATATTTACAGAAGTATTTCCGGCATTTTTGTTTGCTATGACTAAACATCAACCTATTGAAGTCCTTGATCAAGCAGTAGTGATTGTTGGTTTCATCGTCTAAATACAACAGATCAACGTGCTTCTCAAATCGTGCTTCCGTAGTGCGTAGTGGATAGACACCACAGTCGTTGCCGTACACGTTGACAGATATGTGATTTTGTCGTTCAAACTTGAGCACGTCCTTGAGAGCCACTGGAAACTTGATACCATCGAAGTCCAACTCATCTTGGAAAGGGATGTACTTGGACACCCGTTGAGGATCTTTGGCTTGTGGATGTAAAGCCGCCAACACATTCCACATGAAACACTTGTTATCGTCGTTCTTGATGTTGATCACAGCCTTAGTGTTCTGCACCGTCATGGGCATCTCCATGTAGGAAGAGCCCTTGAGAGGTGTATGTCTGTAGATCTTTACCTGAAAACGCAGCAGTCCGTTGAAGACCCAGCCAGAGCCTTCTCGCTGATAGTTCGCGGTTCTCCCAGAAATATCATCGACGATACCAGCTATTGCACCTTCTACTTCCGCACTGTTCATGATTGTGTAAAGTCTAGAATTGAAGTACGGCTGAGAGGCTACAGGCTCCTTACTCACCAGCTTGGTGAACTCGCTCTGAACTATAGCGCTGACCTTCATGTTCTTCAGCTCGGTGAGTTTGGTGTGCAGGAGCCGTGTAATGTCTTTCTTCTTCGCTGCTAAGTATGCATTTGGATTTTTCACACGTTTTGCCACGCGAATGTCGTAGGTTTCGTCAAAGCTTTTGAATACTTTCTCAGCCAAGGTGTAAGCTGGTTGGTAAGGCTTCCTCTCAACCTTGCTTCTAAACAGAGCCGTTTGAAGCCGTCGAAGTAGTCTTCGGTTGTGGGAGGCTTCGGTTGGTGATGACCGCACAAGCCATTAGCTTTCGCAGTCCGATGCTTACACGGCTGTCCCTTCTTGGTAGTGGCAGTGCATTTCACCCTAGTAGCTGCAGGTGTTTTGGAAAGGCGCTTGAGTCCGTCCAAGTAGGCGTCGCTGGCCGATCGCGAGGTCGGCTGTAGACATTCAGATCGTTTCATTTTCTTTGGTTTCTTAGTGGAGGGCATTTCTTTAAACCACTTTTCATTTGAGGTCGAGGTGGCAAAACGCCCTTTGAATATGAGGCTGAGACGTAGGCTCTGATACAAAAGACGTCGCCTTTTTCATTTTTAAGACGTCGAGTTGAGTAGGCGTCGCCGATTTCATCTTGGCATCGCCGAAGCACCGCTAAATCTTAATGGGGATTTGACTGGACATTTTAACGGGATTGGACTAGGAATGCTTAACAGGGATTTTTAACGGGGTTTGATGGCTATATGTCAATGGGGATCTGACGGAGCATTTTAACGGGGTTTAACTGGGAATGCTTAACAGGGATTTTTAACGGGCTTTGACGGCTATATGTTAACAGGGATCTGACGGAGATTTTTAACAGGGTTTGACTGGGAATGCTTAACGGAGATTTTCAACGGGGTTCGACGGCTATATGTTAACAGGGATCTAACGGAGCATTTTAACGGGGTTTCACTGTGTGTGCCAGAACCCCAACTCTCTATAGTACTGACATATGTGGAGAAGATTAAATGCAGGGAAAAGGAATCACAAACCAGAGGTCGGCAGCGCCATTGTGATATTCTCAGAGGTGTGCCAGGGCTGTGAAATCCCGCCGATAAAACTGTGGAATCAGTGCAAGACTGTGAAATCAATGCGTGACGCATTTGATCTTTTTGTGTCCCCGCCAGGATGGACTTGCTTGTTGAATGCACCAATCCCAAATCCTGAGATTGAAGAAACGCTTACAAGTCTCCTTTAAGAGGTGAAGCAAGATGGTTGTGCTACAGATTTTCAACTAACAGATGCATGCAAGCTTTATGCTTTTAAGACAATATATAATGTTCTACTGTGGTTTGCTGGGTTTCAACAACCCCAATGTGAGCACTGTCTTGTCCCATCGCACCAGGCACCATGTCCTTGGGGCACGATGTCATGGAGCCACTTTAAGTTTTGGCTGCCCATAGATGCTTCAATTATTACAGAACCCGCTCACAGCGCTGGGAATCTGATCGTTTTGCGGAATAATGTTATCAACTGTGTGCCCTCTACTTGGTATCATAAAAGGTGATGGAAAGTGAAAGCCTGCGATTTTCAGCTTTATGGTTTTGCATAGGGCGGTGCAGACGTAGTTGACCAATGCATCGCGAAGTACAGAAGCAAGGTCAAGTCACCTGAGTGGACCTGTCCCTCCTTCTCAGATCACAGGGTATGCAAGAGCAAAAAAATGACATGGAAGAGCAGATTGCCAGCAAGCAGTATATTGCTGTAGATATTGGTATCAGTAAATCAAGTTGCTAGAAAATGCAATAGAAAAACCTTTACATACCACCAATGACCTCATAGCTAAGATTTGTAGAAGTACAACTTGCTGCATTCACAAACAAGCTAACCTTGTTTGTTCCCTTATCCAGACCTAAACAGCACTTCATGAAAGGACCAGGTAATAAAACGACACTGTTATCTGCTATTTAATCAAAATAAACAGACCTGCCCCCTTTGCTTCAAAACATGTGATTGCTTGATACCTTAACCACCTGTCTGCTGAGTACAGAAATCAGAAGAAAACCTACAGAATTTAAATGCCATCCAGCAATGCCATGATGAAATGAAGTTACATAGTACTAAAAGGTTTCCGATACTAATTTCAGAGTTTTAACTGTTATCGTTAATGCTGCTCAAAATGGGACAAATTACTTCTTTGGCTATCAAAATTAATGATGAAATCTTGACCTGAAATAATAGTATTTTAGGGCGAAAAGTTGCATTGGGACTCTGAATTATTCTTAAGCTCATATTTAACTCTATAAGGCGATTTGTGTGTTGTGTATGCTCAATATAATCCTCTTAAGCTTAGTCCCTGATATCTCATTTAAGTCTCATTCAGAAAACTTAAAATCAAACATGAACCGTTTTCGACACAATAAAATTATCCATTTCTAAGATTAAAATTGACGATTTAAGAGGGACATGTGTGTATTCTCCACTTTCAGTGTTCGTGTTTGCGGTTCTTATGCATTATTTTTCACATTCTTTATACAGCTGTTTCCTGTCAGAGCACTGGGATAACATTCGGCTCTTTGAATTCTACTGTAAAAACGCATCCAAGTGCTGTTAAAGTCACTTGCCCACTTGGATACTGGTTGGCTCAAAGTGACTCAAATTTGTCTTGCAACGCTAGTGGATTTTGGCAGCCAAAACCTAGAAATTGTACTCAAGTTGTCTGTCCATCTCCAACAAATATATCACATGGGAATGTGAGGTCCTACGGCCTTCTACTGGGAAACAGATCATTCTATGAGTGCCTAAGAGGCTATAATCTTCAAGGAAATATGTTACCACTAAATTGTACGCTTAATAAATCCACTGGTGTTGGTTACTGGAATGGTTCAGTGCCACAGTGCAAGATTGTCACATGCCCAGACTTACGTGCTATCAAACATGGCACTTTTCACGTGTCTAATAGTACATACCGCGGCATTGTGTCTTATACTTGCTTCAAAGGTTTTTACTTGTCTGGAAAGTCACAACGCAGATGTATGTTAAATGGCTCATGGTCAGGGCAGGAGCCAATTTGCTCAGGTAAAAAAACAGCAATAACAGCATCTTTGAGTGTATTTTATGCTGAATTCTTCATTTAATCTTGCTGTTGCATTTAGCCCATCATCCGGGCTCCTTGAGAGAGTCTGAATAACTCTTTAATTCTCACCTTGTATTTCCCCTTTACAGGCCGGTGTTTAGCAGAAAGCACCTCAGACGGAAAAGGAAAATACCGTTGGCCTACCACTAACACTTACAGAAACAACCGTAAAAAGGTTGTTCTTCCTTGTAAAGTTGGACAGGGATACGCAGCTAGAGTCTGCCAAGTTAAGAAAATCACACCAGCAAGGTGGACAGATGTGGACACAAGAGCATGTTTATTTGTTTCCGAGATAACAAGGGGACTCGCAGCTCTGGCCAAGGTGATTATTCTCCAAAAATCATTCAGAATTTATTTTTTATCTTCTATAATTGTTAATTGTTTCCACAGAAAGAATAGGTAAGAAGACATATCAGAAGAAAGAACAGAATGACACAATGAGAACTCAACATAATATACAGACTTGTACTATTGAAAGAAACAGGTGATTAATGCACATTATCTATGCTGCTCATGAGGGCAATATCCTGCAACAGTTGGTTGGCCCTTATAATGACTAGAGAAATGATAGAGCAGATGGACAGCACCAAGTTGACAAAGCACGATAGAGGTTTTGGAGAAAACAACTCATGCAGAGATAGTTACTTTTGTCAGGGTGTTGTCCCATCTCTTTATGTGTGTGTCTCTCTTTCTCCCTTTTAGGTGGCTGCTTCATCAATGAAACAGGTCAACTGCTCTTCGTTGATGAAGGAAGCCGTAATACTGACCAAAAACATTACCTCTCCTGCATCCCCTAATGACACAAGGCTTCTTACTGATCTGATTTCAAACTGTACGGAGAGAACTGCCATAGTGGAGAGGCAGGACATTTCTACTTCGGTATGTCTGTAATATCATACAGAAATGATCAGAAAGAAACCCTGACAAGGATTATGCATTTAATGTGCGCTATAGCGAGTGTGCTAGCTGAATCTCTAAGGTATGGGGAATAACAAGCACTTTAACTCCCACTTCTATTTCTGCCATTGTACTTTATCAAGCTCTAAGCCATTGTACTTCTCGTTTCAGATTCTTCAGGACACTGTTGAGTTTGTCAGTCAAGCGATGGAACTCCATGAACAGATCCTGGCGACAGGAAATATCAGGGAGAAAATCCGCAATCGGTGAAGATGAAACATAATCATCATGACATAGTGCAGTGATCCTTTTTGTTCAGTAAACACTTAAAAGTGATGTTTGGAGCCTTTCCCTACATACTTATACCTACTAGTTTATGAGATTAAAAGGTATGGTTGCCTTGTGAAAATGTTCTGAAAATTTCTTGAACTTTCTCACAGAGTTGTCAGCTCAATGAGGAGGATTACTGCAGCTGATGGTTTTGAGGCTCAAATTACCCAAGCAACTAGTACAAACTTTGCGTTTGCTACAGTCTGCCAAAATCAGTCAGGTATTAACCAGGATAGCTCACTTCTCTTCAAGCAATCTCTGGAGGAGAATGGTTTTGCTGGCTCACTGTTCTCATTGGCATCAGCAGAGTCTTTTCCGTTTGTAAACACATCAGATACCAACCTGTTATTCTCCTTTCGTGAAGTTGGGCAAGAGAACCCTTCTGACAACAGCAGCAATTCCAACAGCAGACAGGGAAACTGCATTGACAAGCGTTTCAATATAGTCCTCTACAGAAGCAACAAATTGTTCTCTCAAGAGAAAATTTTCCGTTTGAGCAGTACACCAGAGCCTGGCTTGGTCATAACAATCGACCAGGCCAAGAGTTTAATTTTGAATCAAGTGAAGAAAATTCAAATTACATTTCCGCTAACCATGGTAAGCAGTTAGCATGTAACAAATACTATCACCTTAATTGCAGCCCTAGACAGCATCTTTGGTTAAACTGTATTTCACTGCTTTTGTGTGTGTGTGTGTGTGTGTGTGTGTGTGTGTGTGTGTGTG
>JAOWAW010047234.1:0-17167 GCA_028565695.1 Nicola tetela | reverse complement strand
GAAGAAAGAAGAAGAAGAAGAAGAAGAAGAAGAAGAAAGAAGAAAGAAGAAGAAGAAGAAGAAGAAGAAGAAGAAGACAAGGACTTACATCCTTGCCGCATACATTCAGGCGTAAGCGAAGCGAGGCAATCTCCTCCCAAAATCCTTCATGCTTATGACTGGTCAATTCTTCTTTTGGTCCAAAGACGAGGGATAGGGCCCCAAGTCGATTGTTGGTAAACTCACTGATAAAAAGCTTTACCTTAAGCAAAAACATCCAAACAACAATATCAATCACGAATATACACGCAGTCCACAATCTGCAAGCGCTGAGTACTTCACCTAATTGTATAAATAGATCATTCTAAGAGTATAACAGCTGAATTTTGGGAAACCGGATCTCAGCGCTCAAGTAATAATATTGCTGGATAGAGAATTTGCTGTATTCTTCACTGGGTATAGCAAAATGTCTTGAGAGATACAATTATAAACAGAGCGAGGTCATCAGTTGATCAGTGTTTGGGGGAACCTTACATCGCACTCAAAGTCTTCCATCTGGCTTCACCGAACCCGAACGTTCTCCTCAATATTTCACTTCTGTTGATTGGTTGACGTCACCTGTCACACAGTCTCCGGTTCTCGGTGATTGTCTAATTCAGAAATGAAAACCAACTTGCATGTAGCTTACTAACAAGTACTGGTTAAAGTTAAGGGATGTTTAAAATTAGAGAAATACACCGCTTCGTGAGCTGGAAAACCACCAACTGGTATTGCGAAGTCGTTCGATGCATCTACATGCATCTAAACACCCAGCCGTGCAGCTACTTCTGGGATTTTGATTACATAAATATTCAGTGTTACAATTCGATAAATGCTCCCACCAAGCAGCGGTTTCTTGTCCCAATATTTGGAGCGCCGAAAATTCAAATCTCACATTTGGTGGTATGAGCATTGGTCAGAATCTCGCAACCCAGGCGCTGCTTGACACCCACGCAAGCTCGACCAATGTGGTCTGACGGCCCCCGGCCCGTGCACGTGCCCATGTTGCGGTTGGGAATCCGGGTATTCCCGAGGTCCTTCCCAAAGCAATGAAATCTTCATTAGGTAATGATTTGCTCATTTTCGCCTGCCGTCTGTCGATCAGCCTGTACAGCAGAGAAAACATCGCGAAGATTCGGAGCACTGTCGGCAGAAAGCAGCGGCAATATTCGTATATAGTCAGGTCGGACCAGGCAGGTTAATGTAAAAGTGCGACAGGCAAAAACTACAAAAAAACGCACTCTTAGAGAAAACATTCGAATGGACGCACCACTATTGCACACCAGACCATCATTCTAGCTGTAACATTCTCTGGGGCTTCCGTCTGTCTGGCCGTTCTGGCTTCCCAAGCCTGCGATCAACTAATTGACAGCAACGCACTACAGCACTTGGTGTTCCGTTGTACCATGTTCTTCCGTATTGGTAGCAGACACAATAAAGCCGAGGTCAAAGCTGGTCGCTGTTGTAACCTAGTAAAGATCATAAAACGGAAATGCAACCGCTTGCGATCGACAGCTAACTTGAGAAGAAATGGGACGGAATCGCTCATGAGCAAGAACAAGGTACATCCACCGGCTAAGACGCCACTTACCGCGCGCAAACTCAGAAATCTTCCACTTGCCTAGCACCCGGTCAGTTCTGTAACTGCCATGACAGGCACTGTACTGTGCTTGCCCGAACAAACGTGCCACACAGCAAACTCATCCCCCACCCTTTGATACGTCATGGCGGGACTGAATGAAGCGATCTAATGATCGCCTCGCCATCGCCCCAAATTGAGAACAATCATCACAAAGGAAAATCAGAAAAGGTCACCCCTGTCCCTCCTCCTTGTCATACTTCTAGCGCGCTCCCTGTCGTACTTCTAGCGCGCTCCTGGTCGTACTTCTCAGCGCGTTCCCTTCGTACTTCTAGCGCGCTCCCTGTCGTACTTCTAGTGCGTTCTCTGAAGTAACTCCTTGATCATGAAGTAAACCCCGCGTGATGCCTGTCGAACTCCTAGCGCGCTTCCAGTCGTACTCCTATCGCGCTCCCTGAAGTAACTCCCTGAAGTACTCCCAGCGCGCTCCCTGTCGAACTCCTTGCGCGCTACGTGTCGTACTCCCAGCACGCTTCTTGTCGTACTCCTAGCGCGCCTACGAACTAGAATCTCTCTGAACTTTTTCCACGACAGAGAAGCATCCATACCTAAGTATACATCGATTTGTGGACCACGGATCCCAGCACTCTTTCTTCAGCCTTTTGCAGATGGAAGCCCACGCACTAACTTCAAAGCTAGGAAGGTTCTGCTGACGATACGGAAAAGACCTTACCGGCTAAAGCTGTGCCAGAGATGGTTAGTAGTTGTCGACTCCTTCTGGAACTTGCTGCAACTGACTAGACGCTAAAAAAAGCGATGATTAAATGTCCATCACTTGCTAGCGCTGGGACAAGTACCAAAGCATGCATTACGTTGTAGTTACGTTACGTTCGACCGGCGGCCCGAGAAGTTTCTAGAACTTCAAGATCTCGAGCATGCATGTGACCGCCACGTGACTATGAACCGTTCCGAAGTCGTTTGTGGCAAGAATGTCTCTGGACGCGTGATTGATTGGCTCACTTGATCACTTCAAGTGGGCCTATCCATGTGCCGTTTGACCAGTTCTTACATGAAGTTACGGCTAGACAACTGGCTAGCTAGCTGCAATAGCATTCCTTTCCCTACAGGGTGTATAGCATTGCTACAGCCGCAGCGCAGTTCCTCCTGCCCGTAACCTTGATAATCACTAGGTGTGCAGAGAAGAGGAAAAAACGACGTTTCGCCCATCAGGCTTCATCAGGCCCGACGGACGAAACATCGTTTCTTTCCTCCTCTCCTTGCTTCTATTGATTCTCCCTTTAACTCTCTCTCTCTCTCGTCTCTGCATCATAATGTCGAACTTCTCTCCGCGTATAGGTGTGCAGACAAACGGGCATAACTAGGGTCATCGATTCATAGGGTAAATCGCTCCGACGAGCACATCATGTACCTGGTGCATGTTTGTTTGTTTGGTTGCTTGTTTGTGTGTGAATGTGTGTGGACTAATTTGCCGGCTCTTTTCACAGGCTTGAATTTTATGAAACAGGAAAAACTAATCTAGCCAAGCAATCATGCACCGGCAAACGTTTGATTCTCCAAGCAATATGAAGAGGTATGAGTCCTCAACACCTCTGCATCACGTGCGGGCCACTACCTCGCACCGATGCCCACCTTCAATGGCCAACTCTTCAGTCGTCGTTATGCCACCTATTTGATAGTTCCCACAGTCTAGTCGCGACCCTCTTATCTTACCTTTTCGAGGTTATGATTGGAAAATCACAATTTCTGTTTTTAGGCGGACAATTCAAATCAATGCAAAAAACTGATATTTCAGTCGCAAAGCCAACATTTATACACTCAGCCATTCATCGCACAAAGAAGGGCAAGGTGAATTGTTCCCTCAACACTGACAATCCAGACAGTACACTAGTGTCACGACAACACAGCAGTGTCAAAAAAATTCTCTGCAGGTAAGACCCTAAAAGGAGAAATGCCCAACAGATAGCATGGCTATTGGGATGCCAAAACATAAACCTAAAAATCCCAACATGGGAGGAAATATGCATATTTAAAATGTAATTTTAGGAAGTATTTACACCGCCGCCTCTGAGACCAGAGTCGGTGACCGAAAAACCCGTAACCCAATATATAATTCTTTCAAGGTTGCGGGGAAAAACGGGGACCTTAATATTGACGTCTGCTGCAAGTATATATATATATATATATATTTGTCTTAGTATAATCTTACAAAACGCTTATTATATGTCAAAATTCTTCAGGTCAACAGCGATGAGCGGCGTTGGTTGTATGGCCGACAGGTGGGGAAATAGGACCCCGAATTTTCCGCGTAGGATTGCCGTGCTTGAAATTGAACTGAAGCCTGGCCACAGAATCGCCGTTCCAGGTCGGTATCGCCATCGAAATCCAGGCCTGCTTCAAGTCTTCCGAAGAACAAGGAATCAGCTGGTTGATTCAGCTCGGCGCACACATCCGTTGTCCAGACTTCTTCCGGGGCTGCGAGCAGGGAGGATGCGACCCGATGGCCGTTCAACGTCGGGTATCGACTTTTAGAAGCACTTCGCATAACGCCAGGTCCATGGCAATGATGTAAACCAGGAATAGTGATCCTGAAGAACAATCCTTTTACGTTAGACGCCTGGAGGATGGCAAGGAGGAACAAAATGTTTTCAGTGGCCTTCGGATACTTAGGAGAGGAAGAAGAAGAAGAAGAAGAAGAAGAAGAAGAAGAAGCCTTGAAGACGACGACTTACGTCTTTGCCGGGTACGTGCAGGCGCAGGTGAAGTGCAGCAATTTCCTCCTGAAATTCTGCTTTCTTATGAGAGAAACCTTGACTTGGTCCACATACCAACGAGAGGACCGCAAGTCGATTGTTGGTAAACTCGCTAATAAAAAGCGTCACCTGGAGAAGATGAAAAGGGTATAAACAAGAATCGTCACATACAAAAGCACAAAACCTAGCAGGAAATACTTTTATTTATCGGCCTTGAAGGGAAAAACGAACTAGAAAATGTTTATACAGCCTGAGAAAGCGATCTTCGTAATCTGCATGAGAATAATTTTATCAAGCTGTAAGAACAAGGAGATACATCTTGGAAGCATGGCGGAACCATGAGCAAGAGCGAACCTTTAGATCACATTCAAAATCAGCCATCGTCTGGGTTCAAGTACGCTCTCGTCTTTCGTTGAGTACCTGATAACGGAAAACACGATAACCTCATTCATTTCGCTAAAAGAATGGCTAAAGAAGCTTCTTAAGCGGAAGAATTGGGCACATTTTGTAAACATGAAGTATTAACATCATTCAATAAGGACCGCGCATTCCTGATACCTCTTGGACAACAACTCTTTCTCCGAACGCGCTGTTTTTTGTTTTTATTTTTGTTTTTTAATCAGACTCACCCGCACTACGTAGAATTTATACCGACCTTCTAACGCCCATTTGGAGGCTGTCCCGTCACTCAGGCGCGCGACACTTCGCCGTGGCACTTCAGGCGCACGAAAGTTCCCACCTTCGGTTTTGGACCAATAAATTTTTCAGCGTCATACGATTACACTGAGACGTGTTAGGCGACTGACAATTTCGTCGAAGCGACTGACTCTTCAGCCGTGGCACGTTTAGACGCCCAATTGCATTTCTAGGGTTAGAATTAGGCTAGAACTGACACTCATCAAATTAACAGGCATTGAATAGACCCGCGTTAAAATGGATTCAATGGTGTGCGCGTTAACACTCGTTCGCGCAGGGGCACGGCGGCGGAGCGATTATCGACGCATGCAATGGCCACTTCGAAACGACGCGCGCCTAACGGGCACGCCCCGTAGTACTACGTAGTGTCGTATAACCCATTTGAAGCTCCTAAAAGTGCGTAACCATGACGTCTCGTTTGTATCATGATTGAAGAAGAGCACGCCAGTGGTAGATGTGCGCGTGTATAGTGTCTACGTATACCTACTCGTGCGTGATAGATCTACTGACGTTCACACTATGTCATTGCGCAAAGCCAGGGTTACGGAACGACGTAGGGCCAATACTCCGTTAACTGAGCAGTCATACCAGAAGGATGATCATGAACTAAATTCGAACTCATGAGTTGAAATGTCGCAGCTAGGAAGTTGTGGCATAACTGAGGCATGGGCCATCTCGCTCCTCCGATTTACTGTAGCTCAATTACTTTGCTGTGTACATGTAAATGTGTGTGGCTGTATAGTAAGTATATGAGCTATGCAGCAAGTGCGCGTGCGCCTTCAATTTATTCCTGTTTTCAGGTTCGCAATTGCTGACAGTGTCGCTTCTGCCTTCTACGGGACAGGAGGAAAATGTCCTCAAGCAAACGATGGCTATAGAACGTAGTGTTTTGCTACAGTGTGCTAAATGTGTTAGAAAATCTTTATTCGCGATCGCATGCAGATTAGCTGTGATAGGAAAGTCGCGGAGTGAGAACAGGTCAGAGACTACTAAAAAATAGCTGCACCATGGCCGTTTTGTGGTGACCGTTGACACCGCGGTCTACTCAAGGAGGGCCAAGTTGGCTGCCAAGGCGGGCGAGGCGCGTGGCACGCGCTGTGACAAGCAAGTGGGGGACAAGGGAAATCCCTCAAACTTTCCCAAAAGTATGAAAGTTTCATGAGCTAATTGAGTTGCTATGGCCGGTCGCCGAGCTCGGTCGTCGGGTACCAGGCGCTGGCAGTACCAAAAACGTTCTTTATGCTGTATCGAGCGTGCGGAAGGCACCTCCGGATCCTACGCATACGACAGCCTTTTCACATTACCGGCTAAGCCGAAGGCTTAGGCAACGAATCCATTGTTAAATAAAATAAACAAAAGCACCGTACAAAGAACACCCCAGTGCCCTCCACATGCTCCAGGGTGCGTCACGAGGATTCCAGTTTTAACCTCGGTTGCCACATCCTAAACTCTTTAGCGCAGCCTTCCAGCCGAAGGCTTGTATCGCGATCGCGGCGGACAAAAAACACACTACGACGGCGAAGCACTCCGTTTCTGTTCTTTCAGTGTTACTAATGGATACAGCAAAACGAGGAAAAATCTTTTTGATTACTGATCACAGAAAGTGATGGCCAGGCACAGCCACACAGATCAAGGCCATTTCACCAAGTACCCGGCATCTATTTTTGCAGCAGCAAACACAAGCACAGAATGGAAGCTGCACCCAAGCAAAGCGTCGTTAAACTGACAGCTATGGTAAGTAGGAAACAAACCGTTCACACCTTCCCCTTCGATAAATGGGACGCCTGAAGAAATCGATCGACTGTTCCCGGACATTGCCACAGTGGCCACTGCTGCCAGTCTCGCTAGAGAAGGTCAGACGGTCCTTTTATCTCGCACCCGGCTCGCTACAGACATTGTTCTTAATCCAAGCGAACAAGACTCGGTCGGCTTTCCCTACAATGATTCGTGCACAGGGCGGGTAGACTGATACGTCAACTTGTCGAGCACAATGGAATCACGAAACATAACAGACCTATTCTCCGGACTGATCCCCGATGATTTCATCCCACAGTCCGCTAGAAATCGAATTCCTATTCGTAGTGACCATAGTGAAAAAATATCATGCCATCAGTCAGGGCTTACCAACTCAGGCTGAACGAAGGACGAGTCGTTGATGTCGATTCCACCTGGCCGCTGCTCGAACTAACCAGATGCTAAAGAAAACGATGATTTCATCATCCGCAGAGTCAGTCACACAGAAATGATCTGCCGAGCTCGATGCCCGAGAAGTTTCTAGAATGCTCTTCGCAGCGCACGTGACCTTGAGAAGCCGTAGGCTGGCTGGAAATGTGCCAAGGTTTGGATCTTGTCCCTGACCGCGGAGTACCCGGTACCACGCATTCGGTCTCTAGATCTGGCCCTCTATTTGGCCCTCTGCGATTTCACACCATGGATATTACACGTATGTATAATTCGATCCGCTGGAGTCGCCTCTGGTCATTCGAAAGTCTACACTAGTATGCTGGTCATCTCCTACAAGGACGTTTGTCGCTTGCGTACGAAGTCCAACAGGACAAGTTCCGCAAATTTTGGAAGCAGACTTGTTTTTGTTCTTGTCCTTGTTCTTCTTTTGCTCTTCTTCTTCTTCTTCTTCTTCTTCTTCTTCTTCATTACCCTTGATGGCGATGCTCTTCACCAGTAAGAGAGGGTTTCAAATTTAACCAAGGCCAAGCCAATCAGATGCTTCCGTGATCCACAGTGCTACATCACAATAGGCGCTCAGGCCATTCTTATGCTGGAGTTACTGGGATCTCTAGCCTAAGCTATAGGCCATAGACGGTGCATGGATTTACCATAGTATAAATCGTCATATCTATCAACGTACTAGCGGTAACCAACAACAAACATGGATACCACACTAGGAGTACCTTATTACTACATCAGTCCAGACATTTCCCTCCGCTTTAGGACCAAATTACGGTAGGGTGTACTTACAGAGACCATCTTGCAATTGCCACTTTTCTTCGCAAAACTACGTGGAACTGGGCAATGCAATCCTCCTCTTGCCCTCTGTCTTGAAAAGTAACTAAGGCCTTACTCAAATCAGCCGAGACAGGGTCAAAGCCAATAATGTACATTTAACAGGCATGCGTACATATCATTATTACTACCGATAAGGCATGGGATATTCCACAGAAATATTAATTTACTGCAATATCATGATATAACATTTAGCAGATCTTCATACATGTATACGTACATGTGTATATCATGGTCTGACGATCAATACAATTCCAGGCCTGTCATCAGGTTACCACTGGAATGGAAGTGTTAATGACAGAGCGGCGAATCCCGCCTCGAAGGACACCGAAGAATGGACAGTCAAAGCAAAACTTTAACCCTCTAAACAATATGCCTGAATTCTCGAAAGCTCTGGAACTGTTTACATGAAGTTTGTTTGTCTGTTTGTGTGTGTGTGTTTGTTTGTTTGTGTGTGTGTGGAGATATGACGGATGTTTTTTTTCATATCTTCGCTGCCTTCCCCATCCCCATTCAAACACGTCAGCAGTATTCTAATCTGCCACCATCATGATTCTGGCCATTCTGAGCGGACAGACCATATAGAAGTCACATAAAGTTATGGTAGACAAGCTCATAAACGAACGTGCACTGACAGCTTTATTAATAATAATAATAATAAATGGGAAAAAAACGAGGTCTGAAGAAATAAATGGGAACACGTGAAAATGCAGATTTCTCAATTTTTTGTGGTGGCTGCATGGTGAGACGAAATGAAAGAGGCTGCATAGTGTCGGATGGGGGGCAGCATGCACTGAGGATTTCCTTCATCAGGTAAATCCAGACTGTCAGCGCACTTTTGCTTGTGAGCTTGTCTACCATTTTTGATCGTTTCAACCTTATTCCGTTTTTTAAACGTATTATTGTATTTCTTTGTTCTTTAATGTCCTGGGTAAGGTCTGTAAATCACATAATAATGACAGCACTACTAGGGTGAGAAAGGAACTGTCATCACATGAGAATTAGAAAAATATCCTAAGAATAACGCTCTGCAGGCGACCGGCATTGTCTCAGCACTAGTACTCTTCCGGGTTCATTTATCTTGGTGCGCCTATGTCCTGCGCCACACAGTCGCCATCCACGAAAAGGCTGTAGCTCTCTCCGGTACTGTAGTCGACAGGAACTTCAAACCTCAACGGATCACGACTGAGCGACGGGTCTATACTCCATTCGTACTTCATCGCGGCGAGCCTGCTTAAATCTCTCATTTCACCGATAAACCTTACTCTCTGCACGCTCTTTGGCCTGGGTACGAAGTAGACGTGCTTCCGTCCAGACTGTGCATGCTCCGCCAAGTCACTGACGTCATGCAATTGCAAGCTGCTAAGATCATCTGACGCTTCTAGGGTGAGTATATGATAATCTGGACGATCCTCAATTTTGCCATCATGTGCAGGAGGAATTGGCATTGGTCTAGATGTCACAACTAAAATCAGACCTATAGTGAAGAGCATGTAATGGCACAAACGTGTAAACATGCAGCGAAGGTCATGAAGTAACAGTCAAAGAATGTTAACAATTGTAACAGTTTGATACAGCTGACACAATAGCATGAAGTGGAGATCACTGACTAGTCAAGAAATCACTTGATGCAGCCGCATCGACTGACTTTCGTGAGCTCCTAGAAATTTACTATTGATGACCGTGCCTTCAACACAGTCTGGCGTTATTTATGGTTGTGGCCTGCGAAAAGCCAACACCCTGAAAAGGAGAAGGATTTCAAGCTGTGTGAGGTTATGACATTACGGGTATTTTGCGTGATTGCTGACAGTTCGTAGTGACGCAGCAAATTGACTCACTCAATCTGCAGCTTATAGTGTTTGAACTTACCATGCCTGACTGGACAATTCGAAGTGTTGCCAGTGTCATCGACGCATTCGACGGACTGTTTCATCGACTCTTCGTGCAGCACGCTAAGCAAAAAAAAAAGATCATACAGCATTTTATATTAACGTCACATATCGCTTATAAACGACAAAACGGACATCTTCCCACTATAATAGTTAGCATTCACACTGCGTATGGCACACGCACGGTTGCAGCTCATCTGAGATTTTCACCGACCGACGCCATGCAGGCTGAAATTACTCAAAATTTCAAAGGATAAGAACGTGTACTCCAAGCTTTTAAACTCTTGTTATATTCCGACTCTGCCGAGTTTTGTGTTTTCTCAGTAAATTGGTTGATCATGAGTAGCGTTACTTGGCAAATCGCGGCACATGTTACCGGTTTGTATGCAAATACGCTACCGGGAATTAACTCGCCTTCGCAAGGACTTTGCCCCTCGAGCGTTTGAGTTTCCATCGTTTCTTAAGAAAGCGGCGACCGAGTCAGCTCTGCCGAACGCCCGGTCGCATGCCGAAGCCCTCGTTGTCGTGACGGATTCAATTGGAAAAGATGCCTTCCCAGGAGGTGTACTCCCGCTGGCATCATCTCTGTCTGACACTCTGCCACACTCGGACAGCCCACATTGGCCGTGGGACGTGATCTGGTCTCTCATTTCCTAGCAGTAAAACTGCTGGCTCCTGAATCTTAAGAAACACACCAAGACTGCATGGTAACGCATTCTGAACCACGCCATCACTGCAGCTGAATGGTAGCATAATTAACAATTGCGCGTGTTAGCTTTACTGAAAACACCTGTAGAGGCTAAATTGCCAAGGATGCCTTATGTATACAGCGACTCGTCATGACAGATTCAGTCTTTCAACGTCACATTCCTCACCGTTTAATGCAGAGGTCGTACGAATCCAGTCACTAGGCTCAGCAATCGGGCCGTTGGCCCTTCACCCGTGATGGGGTGTACCGCTCCTACAGATTGCACGCGTACGGCTCTGTCTGCAGTTCTACAGAGTGACGGGTATGGAACTAGCGCTGATTCTGTACGACCGTTAGGTTTTATCACGCAAAGCCTCGGGAAAGTTTTCCCGCACGGCCAGGTCATGTGCATGCGTCAATCAGCCTGTGGGTAGGTTATTTGAATACCCTTGCCAGGCTTCGCTGCGGGAGCTCGAGTTTGGCACGACAGAAGATTCGCGAAAATTCGGTGACTTGCAACTTCCTTATCAGCGCAGACCCACGTAGGCCAATCCCCTAGCCGCCAGTCTGGCCTTCGGCCAAGACGGCACGTGAGAGAGCTACGCTTGTAGGGCAATTGAACACGACCTACCGGGGCGTGTACCAAAACGTCGATTGCTACAACCCGGCAGGAGCTCCCGGCAGGATATCTAGGATCTAGGAACGCCCGGAAAAGCCGCGCGCTCCAGTAGAACCCCTTGCAGCTTGACACAGCATGAAGCGAGGGGGAGTTTTCCCATAGCACGTGCCATGGACACGATGAAACGTGTCCCATTTCTAGGCACCCCGGACAGCACGTGTTCTAAGAAGTTGGCGGAGGCGAGTAAAGTTTAGCTTTATCTCTCACAAGATACCAAGTGCGCACGCGTTGCTCCATCACTTTTGTAGGGATACTCAGGATGTGGAAAGGAGTCCCAACAGAAATGAGGGTTTATTTTCTACATTTTCACCTAGACTTTCTGCATGTAGCTAGTAGAGAAACAGAGCCGCTACCTATCCTGCACTGCACAACAGAACCCTATATTTATCTCGCCGAGCAAACCAGTGATTTGTGAGCTATAGCCTGAGTGATAAAATGTATATTACTCTGTTCCTTGAAACCCCTGAAACAAATATTTCTCTTGTAATATCTCTAGGAAATCAGTCGGAACTGAACATATATCGGGCGCTTGATTTACAGTTCAAAATTTCCTTGTCCAAAAGTAGGAGGACACTCGACAAGGAAACGCATTGCAGATTTCATGCCTTTGTATTAAGCTAGCTTCTTAATCTTCTTCTTCTTCTTCTTCTTCTTCTTCTTCTCCTTCTTCTTCTTTTGCGTCCAATGTGCGCAAGGTGTATTAACCTCGTAGCTATAGCTCTAACCGTGGCACCAGCTGGTGAATTGCCAATGCTGCTAACTTCACAGTGCAAAATACCGGGTATGATCATAATGACAGTACGACACACACGCACGCACACAATCCTTTTTGTAAAAATTGCCCCTGACCTGCATGTTACGCCATCATACCGACACAACAAGAGGGCGTTGAACAGTGAATGATATCGACATAAGAAAAAACAGCCCTTATCACTGTTGATATCATACACACATACACACATAGCAGTTCTTTCGTGTTACTGTACACGGTTGATATCATTCACTGTTCAACGCCCCCTTGCACAATTCACGTTACTCGCCGTTCAGTAGAACACTTTATTGTTCAGAAATCTGAGAAATTAAAAGTAGCGATCGAGCAACGATCGCCATTCGTTAGCTACAGGTCGACACGTAGGTGAATAGGGTGTATTTGTGTCCGCTTGAGGATAGGCAAGTTTAGCACGGAAGGAGAAGGCAGTTTGTTTAGAATACAGCGACGTATTGGTGTCCAGCAGAACGTCGCCGCTACACAAGAGGCCTGCGGACAACCTACCAAAGAAGAGAGGGTCTGGTCCCTGATTGAAGTCGATGCTTGGGGCACAAACATCCGCCCTCCACGAGGAGAAACCGTTGGGTATAGAGAAGGCGTTGATGCAGCCTGTCAGAGGCGGATAACGGCTCGCTGAGGCGCTACGCATTTCTCCGAGGTCATGGATGGTGTGTGAGTAGCGTAGACCAGGGATTGACACTTTAGCGAACACTCCCTTGACCCTAGACACCTGCAAAAACGTTGAGAGCAAAAGTGGATCCTCCAGTTAGTTTGTAAAGACATCACCAGACTACACAACGACATTGCTGACACCTTGAGAGAGAAAGAGAAAGGGGAAAGGGTCTTTATTATTATTAGGAAGAGGCACCGGTTGGCTGTGATAACTGAAAAAGTATAGGGCATTGCCGCATAGTCTCCAGAATCCATGGATGTCAGAGAGTGGTCTATTTGTTATGAGTATGTCGAGTCTAAATACCAGGCGTGATGATGACAGTGCTCTCCGTTGGTGTCAAGCTAACCGTAAAGAGCATCTTGGAAAACCGTTGTAAGACTGCGAAAAGACTAACAAACGAGAGAGATACTAGTATCTGGACTGTCCGCGATGGTAGTGCCTTGACAAAATACCAATCCTACACTGCGGTGACAGGCAAACACTGCCTCTGGACATAAGGTGTAGACCTGTGATTACCTCTACAAATTGCCATAATTATGACAAGGGCTTACGACAGACACAGACTTACGTTCTCAGCGTCGGGATGTAAACTTGTACTGATCGATGCAACTTCCTGCCATTCCCCCTCCATCATTTGGTAGGGTACATCGCCAAGCCCGATTTTAAGTACAAGGGAAGCCATTCCGTTGTGGCTAAACGGACTGACAAGGAGATGAACCTGCAGACAGAACGATAGTACACCAAGACTGCAACGATAAGCTGGTTTGTCACATTACACCGCTCTACGCTATTTCATCCCACAGGAGCACAAAAACGTTCCCCAAATTACATACCTCTTCAAAGTATGCTTGCATATAAATAATTCAATTTATTCAGGTACAAATAGGAGAGCTTGACAAACTATGGAGGAAAGCGACACTTTGGCACAAGACTAACCATCAAATTGTATTCCAGTTCATCCATGGCTAATTTTAGGAAAATGAAGGACGACTCGTGAGTCTCTCAGCAACGTCCGTTCCACGTTCGCTTTCCCAATGCTCCTGTGTTCTGCATCGGCGATGGGAAACAACCTGGAAGCAAAGTTTAAAACGACAGTTAATCAGCACACTGGGCAGTCTGCGTTAAATAGGTCTTTCATCAACTGCTGAGCGCTATTGAGGACTGACTTGATTCTCAACGCAGGACGCCGTGCTTAACACGAACATTCATTCTCACCCGGGTCACACGTACACTAAAACTAACTATCATAGTGATGCTCGAGTCAAGCGGCTGCACACCCAGGCATGCATTCCATTCGTGAAGCCGTGGGCGTCTGGGCCACAGCCATTCTGAGAGCCTAAACCGCAGAGGAATTTGGGGGATTTCCAAAAAGCTTGTAACAAAGCCTGTCTGTCGCTCAACTCTGTAGTCCCGTCCCAAAGTTCTTGTCAGGTTACCAAGACCAGAAGTGGCGATCATGAGACTCAGCAGAAGTCAGGCCTGGTTTTCTTCCTTCCTACACGGTCGTACGGTGGTCTGAAGCTTCCCGGGGCTGGAAAACCAGAACGAAAGTTGGATATGTGTACCACGAAGAGAATGTTTCAACAAAAGCAGATCAGCTGTCGTCCAAGTTGGTATTGCTACTGTGATTAAACCAAACACTCAAGCTCTTCTTCACAATGATCGGAGTTTCATCAGCACAGACTGAGGTTTCGCTCTTCATGGTAACGTTACTGCGTCCTTTATAGGTCAATCGCTGAAGCAGTTGAGCTGAAACATTGTTAGCAAGAAAAGCAACTGCATCGACTACAGATGCTCAGACGATCCTTGACCCCACTAGCCCGAACAATTAAGAAAATATCATCATTTATGCTAAGTGATTGTCTGAGGCAAAGTTAGTGTAGGTTCAATCAGCAGTAGAGCATTACGTCTGCGATCAGCATATCAGAAGGAAAGCTACTGTATACTGCGATCACGAGATCATGTTAACGAGGCCTGCTTACACCTACATGCGCAGCTAAACAGACACGGCATTGCGTTTCTCTTCTCTCAGCTTCCCACTCCTAGTTAGCTCAAAGAAGGGTAAACTCCTTGGAATTTTACTGCTGGGACCTTATGCCAAGAGCACGTTCGCGAATGTAATTTACAATTCCTTGGCCGTATGCATGATGTCATGGCGTATCGAGGAAAAATACCCCTTCCGCGCCTTTCGGATCGGATCGATGTCCTGCGGGAAAGATTGCCTGCTAGCTAAAGCCCACCTGCTAGTGCCTAACCAAGCACGATCCAACGTCTGTGGATAAAACTGCACTGCGCTTGAAATCAATCTGTTCTGCTTGTAAGAAAAAATTAAAATTAAAAGTGAGCGACTTACCTCCGATGTACATGTACATGTACTCGGCAGCGTGCGAATGGTAATGTCTGCCTCACAGTTCTCTCCCTGCGCTTCAGCCACCACGAAGAAGCTAACGCATTAGCCCGACAACAGACGGAGGTCTTCAGTGACGGGCAGTGAGACTTCACGGCCAGGTCAATGGTTAACAAAGAGGAGTGGAGTCGCGTGGCGTAGCTGGTGTTTTATAGTGCACGGCCCGGTCTTGGGGACTTTCTCAACTGCCCAAGACCGCTCTTCAAAACATTAGCGCCGCGCCGCTCCAGCCAAGCTACTGTAGCTCTGTATACGTAATTAGTGAGTACTTCAAAGTGAGCACTCACGGGAGGCAGCTCTACAGAAATTCTGTATTTGAGAATATAAGCTAAGATCTACCCTGTCTTCGAAAGATCGAAGCCTCATGACAGCGATTATTCGGAGACAGCCTAGATCGGCATGTGGCCACATTTGCAGTTGGTCCTCACAGTGGTCCTGGTGTACCGCTCACATGCGCAACAAAGCCGGCGCTCGCACATCCTGCGGGCGTCTGATAGGACCACATGACTGTCACGTGTGTCGGCATGTCGGCTGTTTAGTTTATCTTAGTTGCACGTTCATCATGTTCTCAGGCTCAATAGAGCTCCAATCTAAGACACCCTAAGATCCGTTGCCGCTTTTCCGATGGTTGGCAATCAAAATTCATGTCGCAGCAAGGATCGATTTGGCTTGTTGGATACACGTGTTCACGCGCTGTTAACTTTGAAAAATGAACATGATGTTACAATCAATCATTTGTCTCATATTTCACCGGGTGGGTGTGCACTGCGGACTCCGACCTAGCGCTTCACAGCGCCTAGCCGAACGATCAAAAGTCACGACCTTAACCGTTCTACCAATCCGCCAGTTCAAAAGAAGTGGTTATGGTGAGCTTTGTACCGCTCGACATGGCCTGATATAAATTGCGCAAGACGCTACGGAGTGACTATCATGCAGCAGACAACGTTCGCAACGACCTGAGGCTGGGCTCAGAATTTGTTATAATATACTTCTGAAAAACCGTTCAAACTAGGAGAGTCATAGCCAATCATGCTCTCGCCGGTTTAAAAGAACTATAATTTCATGGTGAGCGTTTTGACGTCCACTCGGCATGGCCAGATATCTACTGCTCAAGACGCTATGGCGGAGGGCTCTAGCACTTGAGCTTCGTAATTTTTCCGTCATCTTACTGTGGCCTTCAAACTGTGACAGGCAACATGCACAAGTACGTCTTGCTAAAAAAACTCGTAAAAACTTGTTCTAAAACTCCTAGCATTGTTCGAAATTTGGTGGTTTAAAACTCGTTTGGAGGCCCGCTAAGGTTCGCTTTGATGCTTTCAACCCTGAGAGGAAGCGTGGTGTTGTGTCTGGGGCTCGTAGCCATGCCGGTTGCGCGTGTAACGAGTGAATGTCACCGGCTGAGGTCAGGATCCCCGGAAACAACAGTTGTAGAAAAGCAAGCATACCTGTGGTCTGGTATGCAAGACGCTTAGACGAGCATGGAAAACGGGTCCTTTGTATTCCTTCTCTTATTTCTGACTTGCTTGCAATTGATGACTTTATGTTTTAAGGCTGGTTTAAGGCTCACGAGATGGACTAAGACTCGTTGAGGTTTCACTGCAGGTAGAGTTTAAAACTTTCAACCTCACTTAAGGCTGATTTTAAGGCTAGCTTCTTTTAGCAAGGCCTATGCACAAGGATTGTGTTTATAGTGTGGTTTCTATCTAGAAAACGCAGCAGTGCAAAAATTATTCAAGTCAATTGAACCGCAAATCTAGCCGCAGAAGCGGGATGGATGCAGGCCCGTTATAGCAAACTGCTTGGTAGCTGCTCTTGTACACAAACTACATGTACTACAAAGGGGGTGTTCATGTTAAGCTGCTGAACACTGCCAGAAAGAACCAAGAGGCATTTTATCCATGCCAGAACGAAACACATACCACAGCTGGCTTGTGCAAAGAAGAAACTTTCACCCTATCACTACCCGGGGGGAGGCAC
>JAOWAW010047123.1:0-17174 GCA_028565695.1 Nicola tetela | reverse complement strand
TCTCTCTCTCTCTCTCTCTCTCTCTCTCTCTCTCTCTCTCTCTTACCCTCTTCCTCTCTCTCTCTCTCTCTCTCTCTTTGCGTCTGCCTCTCCCTGTTTCTCTTTCTCTTTTTCACTCTTTTTTCGTTTTGTGTCTCCCTCTCTCTGTGTTTCTATTCATCTGTCTGTCCATATATCTATCTCACTGCCTCTTCCTCTGCCCCCTCCTTCTTTTCCTATTCCTCTCCCTTGGCTGTGTTTGGTCTTTCAGTTCGCAAGGCTTGCGTTCAGGTCTGTAAATCCGCTCATGACTGCACTTAAATGATATACATACTCGTGTCGTGTAACATCATAAGGGTATTATTGTGAACGCTCTTTCGCTGTGGTATATGTGGCAATATTCTGGTTGTCAATATCCTCATGGCTGCCAGATCTGAATCCAACATCTGTCATGGGAATGCTTAAGCTTGCTCATGCATGTGCAAAAATATTGTCAGGAAATTCTTAACGAGTGCTTGCCCTGCCCAATCTCAAATGATAGCTTTAGGGAACTTTGTACAGTCAGCCCTTGTTAACCTGGCAGTGTTTGTAGCAGGCAAATTGTGCTGGATTACCGAGGGTGCTGGATTAACAAGGGTGATTAATTCCTGTCACTTCAACAAGTACACCCTCAATGCATACCAACATATTCACAGTACAGGTCATGGTGAAAGCAAAGAGGGGTGAAAAAGAAGTGAAAAAAGAAGTTGAATTTAAATAGGTGTGTTGAGAAAAAGGTAATGTTAGGAAGAAAATAGGTCATGTCCTGCACTGTGAGCTGGGGTCACTGGATACTGCTGGATAAATGAGGGAAAATACATACCTTTTCTGTCATTAGTGTGAAAAGTTGACTGCTGGAGGCAGAATCCAAGGGTGCTGGATTAACGAGGGCAAAACCAATGCTTTAGATCTGTTTGATAGAAACTGGTGCTGGATAAACGAGGGCTGACTGTATTCGGAATTGTCTTTGGCAAGTGCCCTCTGTTGGGCGTTTGAACAGTTGCCGCGTTGTTATTCTTGGTTTTGCGCTGTTTGCACTATTGCCGTGTTTGCATTGTAAACAATACTTTACCGCTGTTATTTTTCTGCATTGGTCACCCTTTGTTCAATTGCTGTTGCTCTCACATGCACACACACACACACATCCACCTGTGATGTGGGCAAAATGGTTCGAAGTGATGCTCTTCATGAGTTGATTTAGCCATTTTGTGCTGAAACAATTTGCAAAAAAACCTGGAACGTAAGGTTTTGATTACCATGAAAGAATGGCAGGAGACATGGTAAGTCCGTGAGAGCTTCTAGCACGCTCTGTACACCTCAGACATTCCAGCTCTTGCTCCCTGTAAGATCGAATTAGTACTGTCAAAGGGCCATAACGTTTATACCAATCACGTGGTTACTGAGAAGATAGAAACCAAGACAGAAACACCATCTTTTCTTTTTGCTCCTTTCAAAGCACCATGCAAGGTAACACCTATAGGGAGAACATATGTGGAGGAATGGAAAATGCACTGTACTGGGGAGATCAGTCCCATTGGCGTTCTTGATGTCCTGTGCATAAATGTAGAATTTGTGTAGAGGTTTGTATACTGGCTGGACAAGGGTGCTGTTACCACCTTGACTAAGTTCAGGCTCTTATGACAACATATTCTTTCTTTTGGTTTCCAGGTGTTGCAGAGTACTGGGTGTGGTTTGTGATTGTGTGTGTGACTCTACTCATTGTCTTTCTTGGTGTGGTGTCATGTGAGAATGAGTGTGGAGTGAGGACTCTTTGTGTGCCTTCACAGAGTGAGTTTAGTGTGCACTGTGTTCAGGGAGGAGAGGGTCAAAGAATGAGACCTCTGGCAGAACACTTACTGTTAAAGTACTGTGGTTGTATGTGGGATTGTTGGGTACAGGGCGGCAACAGTATTGAGTTTGGGGGGGGGGGGGGGAGGGATAGGGAACCTGGAGGCACAGAGTTGGGTTGTTTATCTTTTTCTTTTGCTGTTGCCATTACTAACACACCTTTGTTCTGCTTGCTTGATTTCCAGTCGGATAGATGACACCGAGAGAGAACCTCTTATTACAGAGCAGCCCCGAGCACAAAGCAGTCGTGGGGCAGCTAGCAGTCGTGGGGCAGCTAGCAGTCGTGGGGCAGCTAGCAGTCGTGGGGCAGCTAGCAGTCGTGGTGGTGGCCTCCAGGGCATCGAGGAAGACGATGGTGGGCAGTTCATCCAGCATGTCATGAATGACAGCCGTGAGGATGAGATGGAGGAGAACTTAGGGCAGGTAGGTCATTGTGTTTTGTGTGCCACATTCTAGATGACTGCTTCTGCTTGGTTTGTGTTCGATCACTAATGGGAGTGTTGAAGAAGATCTAGCTTGCAAATGGTTTACAGGCATCATTGTTTAAGTTTTTCTTTTTCATTCATTATTGTTAGTGCACATTCATGTCCACTGTACAACGTAAGACAGTCAAGCATTAAACATGGCCTGCCTGGCATTTCTTTCCTATTCTCGAGAAAAAAGCTGTTTGTGCCATTGAACTCTTGCCGCAAAAATCGGTCCAAAGACTTCCATTTCTCATTCATATGGCATTGCTAGTTTTAGGGAGATTAGTTGTCATGCTACAATACCTTTTAGGGTGCATTGTGCGCATGGCCGCATACAGAAACCCTATTGCCCATACAAACGTATCAGCCATACATGGCCCACAGAAGGGCAATGGAAGAAGATAGTTAATGGTTTTTCCTCATTATTTTATGTACCTTCTTTTGCCATTCCAAAAGTTTGCCAAATCTTATTAGAAGCACTGAATGACAAGGATGAAAAATATCCGAAGTACAAGTTTGTACAATAAAATGTTGGGTGAAAAAACTGTGGCAAAAAAACAGATCTTGGTGGGTCAGCACATGAGATTGCGCTCCACACTTTATCCAGAGAAATCAGATAGTTTACACTTTTCTCTTGTTATTTTAGGTACCTTCTTCAGCTGTTCCAAAAAATTGCCAAATCTTATTAGAAGCACAGAATGACAAGGATGAAAAAAAATCCAAAGTACAAGTCTGTACGGTAAAATGCTGAGCGGAGAAACTGTGGCAAAAAACGCAGGTCTTGGCGGGTCAGCGCAAGGCAATGCGCTCCATGCTTTGTCCAGAGAAATCTGCCAAACACTGGGGCGAAGTGGAGGCACTATCGACTTCTCATTGCCAACCCAGTGAATTGCTAAATTTGGTTTAAACGACCATTCTCAGACCGTACTGAAATGCTGAAAATACCCACAAGACGATGTCCACCAGGCGATGAACTGAACGCCAGAGAGCGCTGAAACGCAGGTAGAGCGCCACAAAGTAGTGTTAGAAATCCCATCGAGAAAGCTCTTCAGAGTTTCCTGAATGTTTTGAAGAATTCAAAGTGCCTACATTGTGCTGTCTTTGACCCCTGTTGCCATGGCATACCAGGGCATGCTCATGTGGCTAAAGTGACTGCTACATAGCCAAAAAGAGAAAAAAAGTTGGCAAGCATTGTACAGTAGGAAGCACGGTGTGATGGAGGTTAGTACAAGTCTGGTGATCGACTATCTTCACCCAGACAAGGAAGGGCCACGTAAAAGTTTGTGAAACACTGTGTATCTGACCCTTGACTTAGAGAACAGTGGTTTTCTTAAGGTGATGGTGAGCCTTTGCCATCGATTGTCATCCCTGGACGTTTGTTTGAGAGTGGGGAGACTATGAAGTACGAGTAAAGTGAAGGGAACAGGTTTCTTTAGTACAGTGATAAAATGTGACGATGAGATCTTGGGACATTCTCCAAGAGTCCATTCACTGTGATACAGAGAATCAATTTGTGTCTTTAGCTTGAAGGGCTAAACGGGTATTGTTGCCCGGCAATGACTGGTGGAGTCTAGAGGAAACAGATATAGGAGAAACCAATTAAGGTCTGCTTCAAGGAAGAACGCATGTTTGACCTGCATGACATTGCTAATTAGGTGGACGGGCTGTATGCTAAATTGTCGTTGAGTTTGCTACAGTGCATCTTGTCTTCTGAAATCTTTGTTTTTGACTAGCCTGTTAACACAAAGTTGAGGAATCTAATACGCATTCATTGGACAGCAAAGACAACGAGAGGCTCTCCTCTTCTTGTCTCTATTCTTCAATAAACAGTATTGTCATCATGGCCTTTTGGGAAGAGGCAATTGTGTTGATAGCTCACTATCAATACTGTATACTGTATTCATTATTCACTGCCACCCACACATTTCTAGGGTCTTCTTCAAGTTTAGTAACTGTTTCAAATACTGGACTTCAGCCCCCCCCCCCTGGCCGGAATTGTTTTTTGTTGTAATTTAAGCAATGTGCTCTAACTCCAGAAGTGGCTTCCCATTGTGACTGAGTCAAAGGCAATCCCTCTGCTACTAGTATCTTGCTCTTAGGTCTGCTAAAAGAAAGCTCCAGCAGCTGATCGATATTGCTCGTTCGAATGTGGCGTGGTGCGCACTAGCTAGCTCCCACCTATAGCGCCAGGGGAACAGCAATTTTAAGGTGGAAAAAAGCTACCATTCAATTTGCTGGCCTGCCAGTCACATTTTGCACAATGTTCATTGTCATAGCTACAATGCCTTTTAGTGGGTGTGCTGTTGTTGTTTTTCTCTTTGTTCTCTCTTTTTTATTTTTCAATTTAACAAGTGTATCTAAAATTTTCTCCTTTTTGAATTCTCTCTGCATGCAGGTTAGCAATCTTCTTGGTAACCTTCACAACTTGGCACTGGACATGGGCGACGCTCTTGAGCAGCAGAACTCACAGCTCGATCGCATCAATGCCAAAGCGGAGCACAATGAAGCGCACCTTGACTCAGTCAACAAACAATCAAAGAGACTCCTCCAGAAGGCGTAGCATGCAGATTTTGAACAGTGTTAGGATTTCTGCCTCATGGTGAATGTTGTTTTTATTTGTTTGGTAATTTTTCACGTGGTTGTTTGTTGTGATGTAGGGAAATTGTGCAAATCGTATGAGCAAACTGAATTGGACAAAGATGCCTTAATCCACTGCAGTGCCTCCCCTCTCTCTTTCTTGCACTCATACTTAGAAATCCTTAGCTTGCATCGTTACTGTTTAGTTGATGATTTGTCTGCAAGAACACTTCATGCTGGTGCCTTTTTGCAATTTTTCAAACTATGATTGTTTTTGTCTTTTTTTTTACGAACACTTAACTCTCCCCTTCATTGTTAACAAAGCCGCTTTGTTGGATATTAAGATTTTAACTGCAACAACCTGTGCTAATAGTCTACTTTTCTGCAAACTAATACGTTTATCTGGCTTTCTGCTCACCAGTTGTATTGAATAAGAATATCTGCAATTGGCAGTTGCGAGCTGCTGTATCATTTATATTCATAGAATGCCTTTGGTTTGTTTCGACATCATATTTAATTCTCAGAAATAAAGTATTGGTGAGTCTGAATCGTTATGCTGTTGAAATTTGTTCTGCCCTTATGCCTAGAAGAAGCTGTTTGCTTCTGTTCTTGTGCAAAGGATGATGTCTATTGGTAATTCCTGTTGAACAGCCTGGCTTCACTAGACAGAATTCCATATTCCTGTTCTATCACTATCACATCCATCTTGATTTACAAATCTGCTTCCGTGGTAACCTATACAGGAAGTGTGCATGTCTGCCTCCGGTTTGTACGTCGTGGTTGTGTTCCATGTATAGTGCAGGCACATGCATGTGTGCTGGTGGAATTTTGCCAATAATATTCGTATCTATTGTATAATTGCATGAATTAGCGCACGATGAGTCATAGCTTAAGGTGTTTTTTTCCCCTGAGGAGCTCCGACAACCTCGATTGCTTGTGCAAACATGTTTTGGCTTGCAACTAGGAAATGGGCTGAAACAACTAGTTGCTTCTATGAAAAATCCCACAAGTTCAGAGTTTTATAGGCATGGCCTTGTCCTGTGTGGATTGAAGTTACTCTTTTCCATACATGGTCCAAGAAAAACCCAATGCCCAGCCAATAATTAAACACCGATCTGATAATTAATGTTAGGATAAACTCATCCTATGAATAATAATAATAATAATAATAATAATAATAATAATAATAATAATAAAAGGTGCTGAATTAGAACAAGGCACATACCATAGCCTAGATTCAGTTCAACGGAAAACAGCAATATCAATTTGATGTTCAGCTTAAAAACAGTGTCTTCACCTTCCAGGATTTGGTGGCTTGTGCATGATCGGACTTGTACGCCATATGCAAAAGGAATTCTTTTTTCAAGTTGTTTAACTTGTGAACATGTTGCAGGTAGACTTGGTCAATTGAGTTCTCTCCCGTTTTCTTTTTCCTGTTTCCTCTCCCTATAGTGTTAGTCTTAGTGTAGTGTATAGAGTACTGGGATGGTGAAAAACGTATAGCAATATAAAAATAGAAAAAAAGAAAGATTGCATCACCAAGGTTTTGTGTACATGTACAATTCTGCTGCATGCATTGTGTGAGGCATTTCATCTTAGTCTTTTTCCTGTTTTCCACGTTTCAACTTCTGTATGCCATGTGTGGTAGGGTCTATGTGACGAGCCACCGATTGCAACAAGAGACTGCTGGAAGACAACAAGGTGCGGATAGCAGCGAGCGGTCGGCATTGAGGGCAGTGCGACCCATGTTCTGCTTGCCACATCAAGTGTGTAACAGTCATTGTAGTAAACCCTCTCCTTTTGATCTTCTGCACAACCACCTGCGACGACAAAATGACCGTGGAGTTGAACGACACCACAAGCTGCATGTGGAGTTGGCGGAATGAAATCGCTTATCCAGAGAGAAACTGGCTGAAAGTTTTTGTCGAGCTTCAACGTCATAACTTCAGAGCGGTATGCTGTTTCACCAGAAGTGCATACAGAAAGACTAAAGAGATGATGGCCACCGGGCAATAGGACTGGTGCGGCTGCAGTAAGTGGCTGCGGCAAAGCTGGCCACTTGGTGTCACACACCCAATTGCCCGTGGCAGTATTGTACTCAGCCACCCCGCAATAGGAGCCAGCACACTTTGACCCACCAAATAGAAGGAGGCTGTCCTCAATGTTGATTGCTGATTCGCAGTAGTAGTCATGCGGACACTTTCCGTTTGGGGCCATTGTGGGTGAACACTTTCCACTCTCTATGGACAGCCAATACACATACCGTTGGTAACCATTTGATGATTCTCCACTTGCCAAGCAGAAGAGCTTGTTCTTGTAGTGACTGAGCACAGAGACCCGCTTAAGAGGTGCCTGCATCTCCATCTGTTGCCATTCTCTGAGGTCACTGGTGCAAAACAGAACGTCAGTGTTATCTTCTTGCCGAACCATAATGTAGATGTTGCCTTCGAGGGAGGTTGCCCGCAACTTTGTGGTGGACTTCTCAAGCGGAGATATGGCAGTGGACCACTACAGAATAACAAACACATGAGCAATGAGCACCTGCTAAAAACACATGCTAGGTAGTCTAGCCTGGGACTGAGGTTTAAAAATAAAAAGTTGTTTTGAATTCTGTTGGCAAAAAATCCAGTTTTCACAAAATTATAAATTGTGTATTTTTCTTACAACAACTATATGAGGATAGAGGATAGAAATGTTTTCTCAGCAGCCATTGCCAACAGGCATGCATAGCATTCATAGAAATAACCATTATCATAACAACTAAGTCATCCATGAAATTTTCTACAGAAGTTCCATTGATCCATGAGTGCTTACGCTGCATCCAGTTTACCAAAAAATGAGTGTACAACTCACACACCCTTTCTGCAAATGGCAACTGTAGCTGCGTAGCATGTTGCTGAAGGCCAGACATCTAAATAACGGCCAAGGCCATAGATACACAAAGAAATCCCATGAGCAAGCTGAGTACTAGTCAGTTAAGTCCCTTCACATGCTTAACATCAGATCCTAGGACTGGTTGTGCAGGATATTGAGATCAACAGCACGCTACAATCATACAGAAGTAGACCGGGCCCGGAGACTTCTCATGACATGTGTTTAAGGAAACCAAGGTCATCCATGTACTTTGTGGATGGTCGTGCATGATCAAGGGAGCTTATAGGCTGTAATTCATTTTTTTTTGGCAAAGAGATACAAAAGAAAACATGGCAGTTGGTTTACAAGAGCTCCAGCCAATTGTATGTATGGTCTCATTTATACTAACAGAGCAATAGTTTGCTTGGAATCAAAATTAAGGTGCACTTGCCTTGCTTTGGTAGAAATGCATACCACTACAAAATTGCACTGCTGCTGCAACGTCAATATCCCTTTCTGCGCAGGTCAAGGTTGCTCTGATATCGATGGCTGGTGGTTGTGCATGTGATCGATTCCGATCTAAGTGATTCAATTCGAGAGGTGCATTTGAAGACTGTCGAGATTCTTGCTGAAGAAGGAGATCTGACTTTTTTGCTGAGATAGCCTTTTGGCCTGCTTTAGTGTCTCCCTTCAGGTCAATGACGTCACCCCTCTGACGCACCAGACCATGTTGACCTACTTCACCAGCACCTCGCAATGGTAAAGAGGCAGCAGCCACGCCATCATCTTTCGGAGCAAGAAATCCATTGAAACCTTCTTTGCTTTGCCTTTGGCTCTGCTGAAGAAACCGAAGTATGAGCTCTAGCACAAGATGGCACACACAGTCTTGCTTTTGTGCATGCTGTTGACTTAAGAGGTCTTTTTGTCCAAGACCATTGAGAGGTGAAGACACCTGAGTGTAGAGAAAAATGACAGGAAACAAGACATTCATCTAAAGACTAGAAAGAAAAGGAAAGCAAAGCCAAAAGAAGACTGATTCAAGGGGAGGAAAGGGGAGAAACAAGGAAATCCCTAGTTTAACTTTTACATGGGAGGAGTGCAAGGATGTTGTAAAGGATTGAGGAGGATTAAACTCTGCTGTAAAACCCACTCAGCCTTCATATTTCTACATTTATGTCGCTAGCAAGGTGTGTGCTGCCCTCAGGAACGCTCTTTCAGATAAAAAAAAATTCTAAAATAGCCTTTAACTGTCACACGAGAAAGTGAAGAATTCATGCTTTATTACTATATCATAAGCCATGGTAGTGTGAAACTCTTTTGTCATATCAGAAATAACTTTGGTGTAAAACTAGGCATGGTGGGCTGGTTGATATAGACTTACTGGAATTGTGACTGCCTCCACTTGGTCATCATAGTGACAAACACCTGACATAGCAAGACCAAGAAGAATTGTCCAGTTTACATGATCGAATGCTGTATACTCTTGGACTAACTTCTCACCTTGAGCGAAAGGACAGGAGAAAGAGCATGTGTGGTAGTAAAGATGAAGATAAAGAATTAAGATAAATTATAAATCACTTTGACTTGAAGAATTTTTTTCAGTATTTTAACTCATCTAAACCAGATAGCCGCCGGCGCCAGACTTTGTGTAGGGGATTATCCTAGACTTTTATAACTGTTAAAGGCAGAATACAACGTTAACGGATTGCTTGCGTTTTGAGTCAGACTCCCATCCACTTGACAACCCGTATCAAATGTATTCCACTAAGATAAATCGACCGGCTTACCATCGTCCAGTAGCTCTTTCCGGAAACGTTCTGCAAGCCGTGGTTGATCGATCTTCTTCAGAACACTGTATAGCTCTTCGCCCCGTGGCTTTGTCTCACTACTGTCACACCTGCAGTTACATCATCAGCATAAGGGGAAGTCGTTAACGAGATGGCTTTCAAGATGGCCGTGTGTTGAGCTGCAAACCGTTAAATACCTAAAAGAGTTTCATAACGCAAATTTGTAATACCAATTTCTTCAGGGGCCTTAACCTTTCTGTTACCGTTCTGTTGACTATTTCACAGTCACGTGAGGATCAGGTCTGCAAATGGCCTGGTAATTCCACTCTAATAACACCAATTATTTTCCAAAGCAAGACCAAACTTGTCTGCAGGGTTCTCTAGAAAGAAAATTTTTGAACACCAGTTATCTTGAGCGGCGCTGAATTAGGGAGCTCTCTCTTGGGATGCGCTGATTTATGGATCGCGCTCTGTTGAGCCGCGCTGAATAGGGGCATTCCGTGCTGAATTGTGGTCCAATTTGGGGGTGCTCTGTTGGGACAGGCGGTCATTGAAATGCGCTGGATCGAACCGCGCTGAAGTGGGTCGCCCTCTGTTGAGCAGCGCTGAAGTGATCGCGATGATAAGGTAAGTACAGAATGGAACCGGTTGGAGTGGCCATGGCTCAGGCACAGCTTCTGCCCCTCTTCCTGAAGGCTGAGGGGGAAGAGATACCATAATCATTCGACGGTTTAAAGAGAATCTGCACCCCAACATCAACATTTCGCCAGATATTCCTTCTCTTCGGAAAGTATCCGCGAGAAAAGGGAGCAAGAGCTATCGCCTTTCGCCGATCCCGGCGACCACTGGCAGCTGCATGATCTTCCCCACACCCCAAGCCTCGCTTGTGACAGAAGTCGTCCCCGAGCTTCTTCTTTTTTTTTATTCTGCCAGTGTAGACTTAATACAGACTGTGAACACTTTAATTTGGTGATTCACAGCTCTTGTACTAGGCAGTGCAATCCCTAGACTGTGTCGGAAGTTGTATGGCTTTGCTTGCTCTGGTAAAGTTATGCCCTGGAGGTGTTGTGGAGCTGTCTTGTGATAAGCCGATAGTCTAATATCGCCAGCGTTATCACAAGATAGCTTCACAACACCTCTAGGACATAACATTTCCGGAGCAAGCAAGAACTATGCAACAAGTTACGACGCAGCGCAGTCTAAAGATTGTCCTGCTGACAGCCTGCACTGTGCTACTATACATACTGAGACGTCGACTCGCCCTTCCTGCCGTGCTTCTACGGACATGTATATAGAGGCGCGTTTTTTTTTTTTATTAATCTGTTTTGGATTACATTCGGCTGTGACACCCTCATGGCACTGATCCTGTCCTGTGCCTTTTTTAAATCATCCTACCGGCGGAATAATACAATCCGGATTACAAAACAATAATTATTAATCCACTCTGGGAGGAGGATAAAATAGTTAATCCGGAAACTGCGGTTAGTCGCTGCCTGGCCAGCACTGTTCCTTATCAGCGTCGGCGACACACATACAGTACAGGCTAGGTCATACCGTGCATACCTGTCCGCTGGCCGGCACCCGGAAACCACAAAACTTGCAATTTGGAAAAAAATATTTATTCATCCTGACGCTGCACTTCATTGACGCACGCCGAGTCGCCGACTTATTATTTTGTAAGGGCCCTAGGGATAACCCTAATCCTAAACAGATTAATGAAAAAAATAAAACGCGCCCTACATCTGCTGTAGTTGCACGCAGATCTATGCACAATGGCTATGCTCACAACGTCCGGTTCGAACGCGGAGAAAAAGGTCACTAATTCCTCATTACATTGGTCGTCAATTTCGGCTCAAGTCTACGTCCTGAAAGCTGACTGTCGTTGCTGCCATAACCTAAATCCAAGCAGGTAGCCGCACAAGTGACGAGATATCATTTTTGGGTGCTAGATGTCCTGTAGCGACAGGCTCAGAAGATTGCTAGTTGACCAAACACGCCTCTTGTAGGCGCATACCTCAGATATCTTACCAACAACGAAGGACCTTCGTCGCTATCACTGTCCAACGCGCAGTGGGATCTTCCGCCCGCGTTCGCGCAATGAAGCCCGGTCCGTACGGGGGGATGTTCTCCAAGAGATACGTCGCAAGAGCATCGACAACGCCTTCTTCAAAGATCCATTTCGATATTTCGGTCAGCAACGGGTCGCGGCTCTCCAACACCCTTCCTTTACTGCTTTCGTGCCTTCTACGAGAAGTGGCCATAAACACAAGCACAGCAACTCGATTAAAGGCCAAAATTCCCACAGATGCAGAGAAGATAAGGCTGAAAATTGAACTGCGGATTCTCGCTGAGTGGTCAGCAGCGTGCGCTCAGGGTTGTCGACAGGCTTGCTCGTCACTATACAGTATCTGCTGAAAAGAGCGGTATGCGACTAGTCCGGTGGTGATGTCCCCTCACCTACGCTGTTGGTTAGCCAAGTACCAGTGAAGTACCCGAGGAGCAGCTTGGAGTGGCTACTCTGCCTCCACAAGGCCCAATCTGTGCATCTCTTAATCTCTTAGTTCAACGTCAGAAACTGGCGCTCAGTCGAATGCTTTCGGAAAAATTCCCTCCTTCGTTCTTTCTTTGTTGTGCAGTCTTGCCTGCATTCGTTGCCAACGTTGGTTGCCTATGTAATTCATACTGTCCATGCCAAGATAGTATCCCCCTGGAAGACAAAGGCTGCGTTTACACGTATCCGGATGATATACGTTTTTGACATTTTACACCAGACTGGAACATCCTGAACATACATGCATTACACGGCCCAGGTGCGAACTCAGCGTAGCTACTTGGCAACGGGTTTTGGCGGGAACGCTGAACATGTGTAATAAGAGCAGGGGTGTTGACGTTTTACCAGTTTGTCTCACCAAGCAGAAGAAGGGCTGGTCCGAATCCAATAACGCCACCGCATGCTCTTCTTCTTGGCCGACTTTCTCTTCAGACAGAGGATGTCCTCGCAAGTGGCTCTCATCAAGTACGATTCGGCTATTCCTAACCGTTGCCTGGCGGCCTAGGACTGCTGGTCAGTCTCAGCGAACACGAGGAAGGTCAAAAACTGGGCGAGAAGAAGACTTGAAATAAACAAATCATTTTCTCCTTTTTGGCGGCTGCTGCACACAGCGGACTCGAATCTGCGGCGCCCCAGCGCCTAGCCGAATGAAAATTACGAGTTTAATTAACCGCTCGACCAATCCGCCAGCTCAAAAATGCTGGCTTCATGGCGCGCTTTGTTTATGATTCTCCTGGCAAGAATTCTCTATCGAAGACTTGAAATAATTGCTAGAAGGGTAAAATGGATGCACTTTGAGCAGGATTCATTTTCATCTGGACAATGGATTGTGAACGTTCCTCTGAGCTTGAAGACAAACAAAACTGCTGCCGGCCCGCTCAGATCAGCTTTCGTAATCGACAACAACGATCGCAACGCCATTTTTTTGGCCATCATCGGAAAAATCCTAATATTGACATCCGGATAGTCCGTTTACACGCTGAAAACATCCGGATATTTATTACTGTTTTCGAAAAGCTCCACCTTGAAAAGTGTTTTCGAAAACATCCTGATAACAAAAACGTTTTCGGTTAATGCGTGCGTATCCGGATATCATATCCATCGTGAAAAACATCCGGATATCATACCCATCGTGAAAAACATCCGGATACCTGATTTATCCGGATACGTGTAAACGCAGCCTAAACCCGGTATTGGGAATTCCCACTGACGAAAAAACAACTTGACTACTCCAAAACTATTCCCCGGGAATCACTTGGTGATATGAACAGCTTCTCGTCTCACCATGATCCATTAATACTATCGAACCTTTCTAAACCAATGTGCGTTGTGTCTATGCGCATGCGTGACCGGGTTTATAACCGTAACATTAAGGTAGTAGTAGTAGATTTATTTTACATCGGAGCCATCAACAGTACATATGTACAACTGTAAAGAGGCCCGAACCATATCTCTGCACCATTATCAAGGATTAAGCTATGCAAATGCAAGAATAACTGTCTACCAGAAAGGAACAGTTGGATGAACTGTGAGCGGAACTGTGCAGCAAAGGTGCATTGCTGTAAAGTGGACGGGAGGGTATTCCATAACAGGGATAAGCGATTTGAAACAGAATTTACGCCATTACCAATCATTTTCTCATTCACTTAACACTGGCTGGGAGCTCACAGCGGACTCGAACCTGCGGCGACCAAGCGCCTAGCCGAAACGAAAATCACACGATCTTAACCGCTCGACCAATCCGCCAGTTCTGAACTGATCTTAACCGCTCGACCAATCCGCCAGTTCTGAACTGGCGGATTGGTCGAGCGGTTAAGATCGTGTGATTTTCGTTTCGGTTAGGCGCTTGGTCACAGCAGGTTTGAGTCCGCTGTGAGCTTCCGGCCGGAGTAAAGTGAATGAGAACATGATTAGTAATAATTCTCCAGGCGTGAATGGCCTTTCCTGAAGAATTTACGCTAGATTGGGTGTTGTGCCGTGAGATGACCAGGCTGCCGTTTGACTTCCCTCTAGTATTGTGCGTTGAAGTACATGCTGGAAACATGCTTTTGGTCACTGGCTGCTTGAAACACCGGAAGACAAACAATCCAAGCTGAAGGATACACCGTATATTGATGTCGGTTACGCGAAGTTCATCCAACTTCAGCTTGGGAATGAGCACAGGCGGCTGCTCGCACGCCACGGCGAAAGAGGCTCAGCAGACGATGACGTTCAACAGCAGGTAAGGATGTTATAAATGCAGTGACTTCATACTCCAGGTCCGGCTGTATTACACTAATGTAGATCTGTCGCCTTGCTGCAGGGGTAAGCTGTTTTCTGGCTCGCCGTAGTGCATCAATCTTGCGGACTACTTTGGTCGTCACATGGTTCAAATGAGAAGAAAAGGACAGCTTATCATCTATTACAAAGCCTAGACAGCGCGTGCTTGAGACAATCTCCAAAGGAGCACCACGGTAAGTTACGCGTACATTGGCATCCACGGGAGGACTCCTGGGTGGTTGAATGAACATGCTGACGGTTTTAATGGAATTGATGGACAGACCATCAGTGTTGAGAATTACACCGATTGAGTCCAATACACCTGTAACCATGGCAGAGGCTCTGGTAGATTGTCGATGAGATGCTTTAAGGTGTACGCATTCACCCCAGAGTGCAAGGTCGTGCTCGTGGACATCGTAGATGAAAGGCTTGGTGAACTGATGATGAGCTGGTAGCAAAACTGGATGCTTGGCAGCATCGGGAAGTGCAGAATTCTCAAGTCGTTCACCGCAGCGCAAGAGATTTTCCAGAAAAAGATCCAACGCTCGAATTGCCAACCGGCAAGAAGTTGCGCCTGTCTTCAGTGCTGTGAGCTCAGCCGAGAAGGAAGCGACCTGACAGGGCTTGAACCAAGCGTGTTTCGCCGCAGACAACTCAAACCCTGTGGGAATAGGGGAAGAAACTGCAGAGTGAAATGGCTGACAGCGAACAACAAAATGCATGACCCACGCTGTCACTCTAAGAAGTCTGGTGAACAAGGTGAGGGTTGCTTAGAAGACAGCCTCGCAGACAAGAAGATGTACTGTGGTGGATGAAAGACGCAATCTCTGGAACCACTGGTGCTTTGAGCAGGATGGGTTTGTCATTGTTGTCGAGAACGTGAATCGATACATGTGGACATTGTCGCGCCTTGCTCGTTGGACCACCAAATGCAGAGAGCTGTATACGTTCGTAGTTGTCAGCAGGACATCTGCTAGCGACTGAGAAATAAAGGTGTACTGAGCACCTTTATCGGAGAGAATGTTGGCTGGTGTAGACTGATGGGTAGAGGGTCACGCCACAGAAGCGATTGCTGTTTTCAAAAGAACAGGACGTGATGAATCAGTAGTGGCGTGTACATCAACAATGTGTGCTGCTGAATCAGCAACAGCAGCAGAAGACAATGATGGTGGTGATGCATGACTGCACGCTTCCTTATTGGTGTCATGTGCTTGTGTGGCCATGGTCGTTTTGTTGACAATGACTTCTCGACTTAATTAGAAGCACAGTCAGCTACAAGGTGAGTGCCAAGACAGTTGAAGCAGAGCGTATTAGGCTCTAATGTAACTAGCGCGGCTGTCAATATCGACGAGTGCAGTACAGTTCACACTGGCATGCTTTCCCTTGCAGTACCTGCAAAGTCGATCTCGATGCTTCCAGGGTTGCTGTTTGCTATTCGACGCCCTGGTCGTAGTGGAAAAAACAGCCGTCATCTTAACCGCAGAAGCTGTAGCTGTGGATCCGGCGCTTGCCTCAAAGACTTCAACCTCCTGTTTGAGAGCCGGACCGCTGCAAGCTACCAAGAGGACGAATCATGGGTTCTTGTGATGGCTATCGTCACAGATGCTGAGTGTTTGTCCATAATGACTGGTACCAAAAAGTCCCCAAAGTTTTCAGCGTCCTTGCGAATGTGACATTCCGCAGAATCATGAAATTCACGGATCTCAGGAGACTTGGGCCGCTTTCCTTTGGTTTGGGCAAGGCGAGAAAAGCGTGCATGTGTTCGTTCGTGATAACAGGTTCCCTTCCAAAACGATCCTGCAGGAGGGTCAGGGCTAGTTGGTAATGGGCGTTCGTTGGCGAGCGAACCCAGCGATGCATTGTGCTGCCGTCCCCTCAAACTGCGCACGAAGGTATGTGGACTTCTGAACGTCGGAAATTGAACTGTTCCGATCGACCGCAGACTGGAAAGCGTCCCAGAAGGATTGCCACTTCAATGGGTCTCCAAGAAAACGTCAGCAGCGAACGTTTTGGTAGTTTCAATGCAGGGATTTGAGGGATTGGCCGGGAAAAGTGCTGAAAGTACTGTTTTCCAAGGCAGAACTAGCACGTGGGTCCCATGCGGTGAGCCGAGAAACAGCATCCGGTCGAGCGCTCTGTGCGTTCGGCGACAAAACATGCAGAATCTGGATCGATGACGGAGTCAGATCGCCCGGCCCCCAATCTCAATGCAACGTAGGCTGAGACAGGAATGCTTCCAAGTAGCTGTGTACGCTTCGGGGACTTCCGAATTAGAGACGCCGGCTAGGGTTTCAAAATAAGGCGCAATATCCCCAAATTTAGCCTGACCTTTTTGTAAAAACCCAGTTGCAGAAATGATATCTTCCTCTAAGGCAACGTCGTCATCGAGTCGGTCTTGGAGTTCAGCATCGAGCGTAGTGATAAGTGTGAATTTCTCACGGAGAGTTTTTTCACGCAATTGCAGCGTAGAATGAAGACATGTAGCATCATCTGAAGGTGGATCGCATGTCGGAATGGTGTCGATCTTGGCCAGAAGCTTCGTTGCGACGCTACGGTTTCCAGCTCGTGCGGCATGGAATCGCTTGACGGGATCCATGGTCACTACACCATACTGTTGTAGTTATAAACCCGGTTAAACCACGCATGCGCATAGGCACAACGCACAACATTGGTCTAGAAAGGTTTGATAATATTAATGGATCATGGTGAGGCGAGAAGGAAAAGATACATTGTTAAGCTAGAGGGAGAGAGAGAGAGAGAGAGAGAGAGAGAGAGAGAGAGAGAGAGAGAGAGAGAGAGAGAGAGAGAGAGAGA
>JAOWAW010047012.1:0-17178 GCA_028565695.1 Nicola tetela | reverse complement strand
AGAGAGAGAGAGAGAGAGAGAGAGAGAGAGAGAGAGAGAAAGAGACAAAGACAGAGACAGCGAGAGGGAGCAAGACTAAGACCGAGACAGCGAGAAACAAAGACAGCAGGAGAGAAAGAGAGAGGCAGGGAGGGAGAGAGAGACACACAGACAAACAGACAGAGGCAGAGAGAAAGAGACAGAGAGCGAGAAAGAGCGGAGAGAGAGAGAGAGAGTCACACATGCATAGACTGACAGCGAACAAACACATCGTGATGATAAAAATTAAAGAGACGGTCACACTGGCAAGATCTAGATTTGGCGAAAGAGAGCTATAGAGAGAAAATGACGAAACACATACATTTCCTTCATACCCGGGCTTGCATGGAAGCACTTACATACATCACCATGACAATGTCATTGAGTTATAAATTGAAAGATCGGTTAGAAAGCAGATATATTGGAGCCAAGGATACTAGAAGTGATTACTTTGCTTAAATGCAGTGTTTGGCGTAGTCGACACACACACACACACACACGCACACGCACGCACGCTCTGTCAAGCTTACGAATAAACTGATAGTGCTTATTGCAGAGCAGTGATTAGTTTTCTCGCTTTTGAAGGCAAATACTGGTGTCGGCTGAAAAGGGGTTTTCAACAGTTTTGGCCTCGATCGTTTTCGATTTAATTCACTCATAAACTATACGCAAACCAACAGCTTTGGCTTTTTATAACGACATCCTATACATGCACTTCAAAATTTTTCTGTTGCTCGCTGGTTTAGCGCTTATTGGCAAAACGCAAGACAGTACTCATCCCGCTCTTCAAAGCAGCAACGCCCATTCCTCTTTGGAAAACTCTGGCCTTCGTGTTACCTTCCCTTACGTTCTCAGGGAGCATTACAGAAGCCCCGCTGCAGAGCTGGAGGCGTTTGCCGACCGTGCTCATGATCACTCTCCGTCCAACGAGCTTTCTCAGATTCGCTGCGAAGTCGACCGATCGCCGACGTCTTCCTTGTTTCACTTTTTCCTCCCCGGCCGCTGGTGTCCCCCACACGCGAAGAGAACTTTTTCTCCAAATGAAAGAACTCCGAATGCAGCCACTTGCTGAGCTGAGGAAACGCAGAGCAAAGTTTCTGGTAGGGGGGTTTGGAGGCCTCCACATCAAAATCAAAGAGCTCGGTGAAGTCCAGCTTCTGTGCTGTCTATTGGAGAGCGAACGCTGTGCTGATGGAGCAGCCGTCAAATTCGAGCGGCAGGAATGCGCTTCGACTGCAGGGCGACTGCAGTTAGGATGCAAAGGAGCGCTGACGTTGACAGCTGCTGCGTTCACCTCCCGCCGTGAAGTTGGTTGTGCTTGTGAGCGCTTGTTGGTCGCTTTAATCCCACGGGAACGGTTGTGGCTCTGCCGCTTGCGAGTAGTTCTCTTCACCAGATAGTATCCCACCGACTCGGAGGCATGCAGGAAGGTTTTTACTGCTGATAATGATCGGCCTACAACGAGCAAGGTGCGACCTGGTAGAGAGCTGGGACCCGTCAGGAGGTCCTCGATCAGCGCTTCGGTGACCACCTGACGATCATAGGGTATTCCGTCAATCCCATGCAGGATGACCAGAACACGATTGCTGTGCTCTGAAAGAAACGATTGGCAACGTTCGTCTTGCAGCTGGTTATAACCAAGGATGTGTAAAAGGTTTTCTTCGCTTTCGCTGTCAGCGTTTTCCGCTAATCTCTCTGCGTTGATCTTGATTAATACCAAATACTGCTCGAGCTCGTTCGTGAGGCGGCTCTCTCGACCAGTGCCTGGTTGGCGCTCGTTGCGTGGCGATTCCAGTTCATTCTCTTTCCCGGAACGGTTGTGCTGACGAAGAACAGATTTGGCCCAGGCTAACGTGAGTTTGTGCACTAGCGCTGCTTCTTCCGTCGCACTTTCTGCTACGAAGAGTCGCGTTGGTCTGACTCCCACACGACGCCTCCTCTTTGGCGCCGCCGGACCGACATGGCGAGCGCCGATCTTGAGGGAAGATGAGCTGCTATAGCTCTTGACCAGATCTTCGATGCTTACTCGTTTGTGAGCGCATAGATGATCGGCAGTGGTGCCACGACCAGAGGGAGCAATCGTCTTAAAACAGTTTGGCTCTTCGATCGTAGGATGATGGTAGCACTGACAGTGACCGACATCGAAAACGGCAAAACCTGACAAGCACTGGCTTCCTTTCTGGCCCACTCGTGATCCATCTATTTCTACCTCATGTTCTAACTGTGCGAAGCCAGTGTCTGAGAAATACTCCCAAGCCAGCTTCCACCTCAGCTGCTCCACTCCCTCTGGCCCAATATCTATTCCACGTGGCCATCTTGCCCTCCTCCTCTCCACAGTGAACTGCAGCACAACCCTCACAACTTCTTCAGAATCTCCTCGAACCATCTCCAGCAATCTCCTTACTGCAGCCGACGTAGACGAGAGCGAAATGTCCCTGAGTTCCTCCTCGTTGGCGCTGCCATTTCCGTATCTGTCTGGAAAATGCAGGGCAAGCCGTTTCAGCGCGTCACCGAGGTGTACTCTTTGAAGCAGAGGAGCGAAGTTCTTCTGAAAGGCTATGCGTGGGGAATCCTTTCCTCTTCCGCCGTGGCCATGCATGACCGAAAATGCTGTGTTTTTTCCTTGACCTCGGTGATAGCATCTTGCACCTAACAGGGCAAACGACGGAAAAGGCTTACACGTTGATCAGCACTTTCTTTTAATCAGACTAGGCTATGGTGCCACACAAACACGCAAAGACATGTACAGCAAGCGCTTAGGTGTTTCAGGGGACTCACGTACGCCAGACTTCTTTGCACGTGGCATACACATGTCTTCCGCGCGGTTTTATTCAGGATGGCGGGGAATTTTTTTTCATATTCGAACAGCATGCGCGCGTAGATGGGCTCCTAGCAAGCTCGAGCTCGTGCTCTTGATGGGCTAGCCCTGGCGCACGGCCTGCGCTGGAGCGAGCTGCCAGTGCAAGTCGCTTAGTTTTGCTAGATGCGTTTTAGTTACCTCGCCATATGCGCATCACCGCATGTAGTCCGCAAGCTAATCATGCACGGCGCGCATGGGGTAAAGGGCAGAGCTGAGGACAGTTCGCCACAATAAAAATTACCGCCGTAAGCCAAGGAAAAATAGCAGTCTATTCAATGTCACGTAAACGACGCATTACCACTACATTTGAAAATGCACTAATGGGATGGGTGCACGAGTATGCCATAGTTAAATAAACTGATTTCTGGGCTCAGTTTGCTACCTGTATAGGGGACACACACAAAAAGATCTCCATCCTTGTCCGCAGGTCTTGGTCAAAGTGTTGACATTGACAATCAGCTGTGACATTCCAATGACTAGTGGAACAGGTTCATCTGCTGCAGCTGTGGTTAGAAGGTGAATGTAATTTCTTACACACGAAAAATGGCCGCCTTCTTATACGTCATTCCGAACCGTCTAAATGTTTTCCAGTGGACCGGATCTGATACTTCATAACCTAAGCTTCTCACGATCGCGAGTCAATCTGCTACAAATCTGCAGCCTGCGATACCGAAAACCATTTCTTACGCTTTCTCGCATGCGCAAAGTAAAATACTCAAGTGTTATTTGATGAAAAGATTGCCTACCCAGTCCCGAGAACATCCTCCCGCGAACGCGCATAAATAATCAATTTCTCACTTCTCACCGGCTGGAAGCACACAGCGGACGCAAACCTGCGGCGACCCAGAGCCTAGCCGAAAGCAAATCGCACGATCTAAACCGCTCGACTAATCCGCCAGTTAAAAAATGTGGTTTCATGATGAGCATTAATGTGACTGCCGTTCGGCGTGGTCCGATACCCACTGCACGTCAGGCTACGACGTAACCATGCTTTGACTACGTGAATGCTTTTTAAACCCCGCATCTAACGTCAGTGCATGCATGCAATAATTGTCTGCGATGTATCAATGTGTCATTCTGACGTACATTCTTCTCTGCTACCCTGGCCTTCCCCTCCTCTTCCTTTTTTACCCTTCCTTTCACGCTCAGATCCCTCTGCCCTTCCTTTGCTCTGACTCTTCTCTAGGATTCTTCTTCTTCGGTCTGGTATAGTGTCATGATCGTAATGACAGCAACAGGTCATGGCAGCGGCAAACTTGAACTGCGCATGACAAGCTCGAAGATCTCTGATCTCTGCCCTCAATGCCACAGCCAGAAAATGTGACGTGTCTTCTAGTGTTGCGTACAGAGAGTCAAACACACGTACACCCGAACACGTTATGTTCGGCCTGGTTGGCGATAGCAAAGGATCGGAGCGCATGATCAGAGCGATCTGCTGAGTAGTGATATACAACGCGTTCGCCCTCACTTCAGCAATGCTCAACAGAGCGCAACCTACTTCGGGGCGGCTCAATGGAGCCCATCTCAATGAGGGTTAGGCTTAGTTTTAGGGTAGGACTAGGGTTAAGGGCTAGGGTTAGGGTTAGGGTTAGAGTAACTCTAACCCTAACTCCTGGGGTGCTCGGCCATTGAGACAGACTTGAATGAACCGCGCTCAAGTGGATCCCGCTCTGTTGAGCCGCGCTCAACTGGGAGACAACAAACAGGGCAATGCCCGCGCTGCGAGGGCCTTGCAAGCTTGGCGCGGTGGACACCGCGCTGAGTCGAAATACCAGTAAGCCGTAGGCAATACTACAATCTGCAGTATTGTCTACGGCTTTGAGCCGCGGCCGCCTTAGCGCCTGCCCGTACACTCCATGTACGAACTAGCAGAACGTGAATTAGCATTATGCCCATAGCGAGCTAACGACGAAGTGGGTTATTTCTTGTACAGCAGCCCACGGATACAGGGAAGCTTCAACTTCGAGTCGACGCCAGAAACATTTTGTAGTAGAGCTGATGTTTTCCGTGAGAGAGAATTCAGAGGTTCGCCATGGTTAGCAGTTACTTTCTGGTCACGGATCACGGGCTGCGGTGGCGACAAGAGGCAACGTTCTCAATAGAAAGGGCATATGGGCGATGTGCATAAGGAATGTGCCGACACGGCGGAACAAGTTCGGCAGTGGACTGATCGCCTTCGTCGTTCATGGCTTCGCTTTCTGGAATCTTTCCCTTTCGTGTTCGTTCTTGCATCTTTGGCGGACGTCGCTCCTCAGACGTATGGCACACGAGGCCCCGTGGGGCGTCGTCTTCGAGAAATAACTGATGCCGAGGAACAACGACGATCTTTGCTGTTGAGTGTTGTTCGGCAAGGGCCGTTGGTTTGGCGGCGCTTTTGGTCAGCTGTGGAAGACGAGAAGGCGGTTGAGGCGAGATGTTGGAGGCAACTTCCTTCACCTTTGCAGGAGCTGCGCAAGGGCCTTGCATGGGCTCTGGTCGGGCGGAAGGAACCGTCGCTTCATGATTTGTTGGGATTGGAGCACGAGCAAGTTTATCAGGACTTAAACTTGGAGCGCCTTTCATATCAGCAACTCAAGACCATGATCCCAGCTCTACCAGATCGTAAGCTGGACGACTTGGTGAGACCATCGGTTGGTCAAAGAGGAACTCGAAGCACGCACAATAAGTTTACGGGTGGTAGAGAGATGATAACGCTAACTGAGTTAGTTACCAGGCAAGCAGAAAAAGCTAGTGGTAGCTTTCAGGCATCTGCAACGCCCTCGCCAAAGCAAGGTCGTAGAGCAGCAGCAGCTATGGTTAGATCCAGCGTCGGTCGAATAAGAAGACCAGCTCGAGTGATTTTAGGCGAATGTGGTTATGGCAAGACAATGATCACAAGGAAGATAACACACACTTGGGCTGATCTTGTCCTCGGCAAATTAAACGCGGACGGCAGCTTTTCAATAGACCTGGACGACTTGGAGGAGGACCTAGCACGAGCTTTGAGCAAGTACGAATTTGTTTTCGAGCTTTCGGCGAGTCTTATTGAAAAGCGTGCACGTACCACACAAGCGGCTGACCTTTTCTACTTGCTTGGCGTCAATAACGCAGTGCCCCAAAGTCGTCTGTCGGACACACAAGAGTACTTAATTTGCCACGCTGATCGTGTTCTTGTCATACTTGATGGGGCAGATGAAATGTCCCAGCAGTCGGAGCACATGAGTGTGTTTGTTGAGAACCTGCTGTATGGTTACGCTTTAGCAGGATGCACTTTGCTGGCTACAAGCCGTGTGAGTGCTGCAGTAAGACCATTCGTCGAATGTGGCGATATCTGCGCTGTCATTCGTGAAATGACAGATGAACAAGTTGATTTAGCTGTCGACCGACGCATCAGTGCCATATTTGAGAGCTTCTTGCCGACACCATGGAATGTAGAGCAGATCTGTGCGAATTTGAAGAGAAAGCTTCGTATGCACAACAGGACAGTGTTCCCAATTGTTCGCACGCCACTTACAGCGTCTCTCTTCATTGACATGTATGCAAAGAGGATCCAGGAAGGTATTCACGACATTGAATTGGCCCAATCGTCACAGCTGTGCCTCACTGCTTTGCACCAGTCAGTCGTCAACCATGTTCAGCGGAGGCAGAATGTAAGATTTGCAAGGCAGTCATATCGTAGCGGGAAGTCGGTCAAGACTGCTGTCATTCATGAAATAGAACAAGTTCTTGAAAATATTGCATGGGTAGGAACGCTCAAGCGCCAATATAAATTTACAGCAGAAGAGCTCCAGGAGGAGTTGCCTCTAGTGGAGCAAGCAGCCAGCATGGGCCTCCTCATCAGTTACAGTGACTTCTCCAGTGATGGTGATATCTTCCAGTTCTATCATGTATCATTGCAGGAGTACTTTGCTGCTAAAGCAGTGGTGCACTCGAAGGACCCGCTCCTGCGAGTTCATGAGTGCCTGCAGCAGTTCTGCTACGGTCGGGAGAGGGAGATGTTCTGGCTGTTTGTGGCTGCTCTCATCCCTGTTCATCAGCTCTCTCTTCTTCTTGATGCTCTCATGAATGCATCTGATCCAAAGATTGGCAAATCAAAGGACACATACAACTCCCTTCTCTCTCTTACTCTCGGCTGCGTCACGGAGGCAGCGCTTTTCCGTGACACAGAGATGGAGAAAAGAGTTGTGGCTGAAGCAGCCGGAAGACTGTTAGCAAGCCAAGGGTATGATCTTAATCTTGACAACTGGCAGATGGAGCCGAAAGATGTCTTCTCGATCCTTGGAGCTCTGAACATTGGCAACAAAACTATACATTTAGTTCGTTTGAAAAACTGCCAACTCGGAAGAGAGCATGGCCAAGCCTTTGTAAGCATGCCGCTTATAGAAAATCACTTGATCAAAGAGCTAAATATTTCATGCAACCACGGTGCTACTGGTGATGGTCTTGCCTATGTTGTAGAAGTTCTGAAATCTAGTAAGACACTGCTTTGTCTGAAGATCAATAACTGCCAACTCAACCCTGAAGATGGCAAGCATTTAGGTGGCCTCCTTGAAGAAAACATCGGCCTGAAGACGTTAAAAGTGAGGAAGAACATCCTAGCAGAAAAAGGAACAGCAAGGCTACTTAGAGGACTGCAACAAAATGAGAGGAGCAACCTAAATGAGCTTGACCTATCTTCGAATTTTCTGTCCATTACTGGTGCTTACCACATTGCAAAATTTCTTGCATCTCCTGGCTGTCACCTTCGTGTTCTTCATCTGATGCACAATGGCCTGATGTCGCTTGGCGTGTGCATCATTCTCGACATTGGCTTGGCAAAGCCAAAGCAGTCGTCACTAGTTCACCTTGATCTGAGCTACAATGAAGCCTCGCAAGCAAGTGTTGCAACAAGCCTCGACTTACTTACAGTTCGATGTCAAACTGTGGATGCAGCAGAAGCAGTCAGTACCACCGCTCCTACACATCTCAATGCGGAGCCACTCTATCTCTATATCAAAGAGCTTGAGAACAACGTTTTTTACCGCTCTGAGTATTCAGAGCTTGGTGGAGAGGAGACAGGTGGCTGTGCTTACGGAACAAGACGGCGTCTCAACATCATTCTCAAAGTACCCAACCAACGAAGATTGGGATAGCAACATGTCAGCATAGGAGTTTTTGAGGGGTATGCACATCGACAACACGTGTCATTGAAAAAGAAGACCCTCAAAATCTCTCATGTGGCTATTTCAGTGCACAATAACAGTCTGTACTTCCTTGTTGCACAACAAGCATCAGAACCGAACATGTGCTGCCTGAGAATGACATGGAATTTTCAGTATAACACATGACAGTACCATGTACTCAGCTCACTGGCACCTGTCTGATTTTCCCTACTGGCCATGGCCAGCAGCAGTTGATATGTAGCAGTACACACAACCAAGAGTATTCCTTGGTGATCATGACCTGAAAATGCTTCATCTCCATAGCTCACTGGCAGGGATTGTTCAGAAATGCACCTTGACCATATGTGGATCTTTCCATGTCTCCAAATATTACCACGTTGATTTTTTCTCCATTATTTATTTGTTTATACTCTTACACTGCTGAGCCGCGAATTATTGATTCGCTTGTCATGTATTTATTGATGTGGTTCATTGTATTTATTTATTCTGCAATAACCAGCTGCCTGATTTCTTGGGATTCTGTGTGGTCATTGCTGACTCAGCTGGCAGCTCTTCACGCAGAGAGCAAAGCTATGCACTCCTGTTACCATGTGTTATAGACTCTGGCCTGTCAAGAAAGAAGATTTTCAATCCTGTTTGTTTGCATTCTCTCTTATGACTTGTTCTCTATGGTCTGTGGTCAAATTGTTGATCTTTCTCGTTCTTAGAAAATATCTCCTTGTCTTGTAGTCTGTCCATCAGTCTGGTTAGCGGTCTGTCTATCTGTCATGTCAGTCCCAATCTCTCCCTGTCTATCTGTCATATCAGTCCCAATCTTTGTCTGTCTGTCTGTCTGTCTCTGTCTCTCTCTCTCTCTCTTCTTTTCTCCCTTGTACTTTCACTTATTACCGTGTGTGTGTTCTCTGGTGTTTGCATATGCTGCTTGATCTTGTGAACACGATCTAGCTTGACGTTTGTGTTGCCATGATATCCTGCTGAACATTTTGATGCTTTGATTTCACGTTTTAATATTCTGATCATACAATGTATCAGCTTTTGTCTTCTCACTGCTACATACATACATATTCATTCCTTAAACATAAATTCCAACACGGTGTCAACCTTACAATTGATGATGAGGATTACCCCAAAAATTAGTTTTAATCCACCTTAATTTTCCATCACAACAACAAGAAGACACTGTTGCTTATGTATGCAGACTGACAGACTCATCACATAATACACACAATAGTTTCCTGGACCTAAAATGCCTTACCCAATTCGAATCCAGCTGGTGTCTCAAGGGCCTGTTGTGAATAGTGCAAATCTGCATGAGGTGGAGAGGGGGATCCACTCAGAAACTCCAGCATTCCATGCTAATCATGGATGGTAAACTTGAATTTACAGTAACTCTGGACAAGTTTTGTTGATGTAGTGTCGCATCTACATTCGTATAAGTATCTAAATATACGTAGAACTGAAGCTTTGTTACCATTTGTTCTTTCCAGAAAATAATGTTGCCAAAAAAATTACCCAGGCTGTTCATTTACAACTGCATCTCTGGAGAGCTTGAGACGACCTGTAAGCATTTGATAGGAAACCTACCAATACAGCACATTTTGATGAATATAGCAGGTGATGCAAGCTTATATTGATTTATCATCTCCTTGCAATGAGGAAAATTGTTAATCACCACCACCAACATAGGTTAGCTTTGAATGGACAAAAAAAAGACTGACAAACACACGAAGAACCCAACCACAAATTGAAAGAGTTCAGGATCTCGTTTCTTCCATTTATTCAGAGCAAGATCATGCAGCTTAACTTTCCATTCACAATCCCTCAAATGGGGAATTTTGCAGATATTTGGAGCAAACTGAGCGAGGAATTGTGTTGTTCGGATTCTCCCAAAGCTGACCATGAATGGAGAAACTGACAAAATTATACCAGCTGGCCAGTGAAGGCATGACTTCAGATGTGAACCAGATTTTTCACATCATATAGCAGCCGTGTCAAGAATCTTGAGTGACAATTGCATGCAGGAACCATCTTGCCTTGTGTGACAGTCCTGTTAATATTAAACCAAAAAAGAAAATAAACATTCCTGTCAATTTGTCTAAAAGGAGCAATTTGCATTCCTTAAAATACTTTGTCCTCTGGAAAACATCACCAGTTTTTTATTATAGCAAGTAAATATGCCTCTATGGAAAGGAATGCATATCCATGTGATGTCCGGTGTTTGGGAAAGGGTACTGGCCACAGCCAAGATTAGGTGTGGTAAAGTTTGGTCCGGCAGGTAATGTTTCGAACCACGCAAGGAGAGCTGTCTTCATGGTGGATGCTACACCAGCTTGTTCACTGGCCAGGTTTGTCAACTCATAGTAACCTGTTGTGTTTCCAGATGCTGAGGGCAGCCGCATGTCGTACAGTTCCATTCGACTACCATCGGAATTCATCAATAGCTTCCACGTGCCATTTCTCATTGCCAAATGGGGAGCCACATTCCAGCAGTTGCCTGACATAGCATACCGCCATTCCCAAAACAGAGGCTTACTTCGCTCAATTGCAGCTGCTCCCTTTGGATTGAGAAGTGCCTCTGACATGTCCACACCATCAATTGCACTCAACACTTCGGGAGGAACTGAAACATTTGCCAGCTTTGTTACCGTGGGCAACCAGTCAACACCTCCCAAAATGGTGCCATCCACACGACCTGCTGTAACTCTAGCTGGCCAATGGACAATGAATGGCACACGATGTCCACCTTCGTAGAGGGATCGTTTCCGGCCACGGAACGGGCCAGTTGTTCCCCGTGCGTTGTGATAAACCATGACGTCTTCCGGACCATTGTCAGCTGTAAACACAGTCAAAGTATTGTTTGCCACTTCGTGTTCATGCAAGGCTTGCATGAGGCGACCAATCTGTGCATCTGCATCAGTCTGAGAACTCCAGTAGATCTGCCCCGGGCACGATGTTTGGTTTGTTGACAAGTTGTTACAACTCTTCGCATATGCTTGCATCTGTTCTGGCGTTGGGTCCAGAGTTGCATGAGCAATATGAAACCAGAGGTTCAGGTAAAACGGCTTGCCTGAGGCTCTGGCCTGTGTTATCAGTTCAATTGCGTGATCGATGATCAAAGTAGATGACTTTCCAGCCCAATATGGCTCAGAATGGTTTCCAAGCTGATGCTCTGGGTCATTAGAATCAAATGTTATGGCTTCATCAATGCCGTACGCAGTTGGAGGTGGAGCTGGCGGATCGGTTGTAGCACCCAGGTGCCACTTGCCAAAATGGCCGGTCATGTAGCCTGCCTTGTGAAAGAGCGCTGTCACCGTGGGGATGCTAAGATTAAGGAAGTTTGCATCACCTTGGCGAGCATTGTCTTCAGCGCTAGTTGATATCGCTGTGTGAAATCCCAGCCGTGCCGGAAAGAAGCCAGTCATCAGTGCAGCTCGACTTGGGGTGCACACTGGGTTGGCTGTGTGGTAATCTGGGAAGAGGCCCCAACAGAACAGAAGACATGAGAATACTGCAAATATTCATTTGTCTCATTTTTGCTATTTCTCAGGATTCTATTTGGCTGAAGCACCTTTTCATGCATAATTCTATAAAAGACAATTCCATCCTTGAAACTCGTCTTCTTGTTCATGTGTCTGGTTTCAGTTTTTTTTCTTGTTTGGAGAATGATTCCATACGTTTGTGCCACATGTTAGACAAAAACGGAAAATGTGTGAAAACAGACAAGAATGTGCAACCAAATTCCCCTCAAGTTCAATTAATACTGATGTGTTGTCAATAAGAATTATTGGCTATGGTGGCACATATCTGGGCTACTCCTGTCAAAGTAGCTTTACTTTACCCTACAAAATAACTTCTAACTATTGAAAATAAATCTAGAAGCAATCTATATATGTGCACATTTAGGCTATGTTGGGGATACATATCAACATTTTTGTGCCATAAAGCAGGTTGAAATAAACAATCCTAACTGATTTCGTGCCGAGAGAAAATACCCTCATACACTCTCTTACTCGCACCTTCAGGTTTTCTTCTGAGCAACATTTTGGTTGGTTGACTCCAAGCAATACCAAAGAAGATGGGTGATAATTAAGTCAAAGTTTGCCAGCGGAAATGCGCTGTAGAAGAAAGTCTTAATTACATTTAGTCATTGGTGAGCATCTAAGATTCTCAGCAGTAAAGTGGTTGACTTCACTGAAGTAGCAGCATGTATCGGGTGATATTAAGTAATTGTACACAAGGGCACACAGACTACCTCTCCACCTCATGGGCAACGTACTTGGTTAATTATAGCTCAGGCAAGGGTGTGTGTATAGGGCAGCCTTGCTAGCCCATGGATCATAAACATGGATATACGGTACATGTTAGAGGTGCCTTTCATGCAGCGCTGGCTATCCATCCTCTCAGGTAAAAAAGCAGCTATTATAATGGAATGCATCACCTGTGAGCCAGTCTTAATATTTGGCATAGATTTTTCTCAATATAAACAGTAAGCCACCATGCTCTATTTCTATTCCAGGTACTGCTTCTAACCATGTCTCAAAGGACAGCAATGCCAGAGATGAGGTGCTGCACCAACATTAATGGGGGGAGGGGGTGTTTGAATACCATTGGCCCCAACCCTAGTCCATATTCCAGCTATATGTACATGTATGTGCTACTATGAATGAAAGATATTTGTCACATACTTATATTCACACAAATACAACTCATGCCCACACATGCCATGCATACATTCACATGTACTATACGCATATACATGTGCACAATGCAAGCATGCACACATGCTGGCACACTCTGAGTCATGCCTGCAAATGTACCTACACACACATGCACATGCACGCACGCATGCACACACACACGTGCACACACACACACACACACACACACTAGCACAATAATCAGTAGATCTACACCGTGCAATTCATGATCTGAGCTCATGCAGTATCTCTGAATCCCTAAAAATTTAAACTGGCAAAGTGGACTCTCGAGGCCCTCACATTGTATAATTATTTGACCTAATAGTTTCAGAATGTAACACTTAAGAGAACCTGACTGAGTAGCCATAACATGAAGAGGATTTCCCAGCACACCACTCAACATGAGAAGTTTCACCAGGAATACTTCTGGCTTCATCAGCCATAGAAAGACAACAGAGTACAGAATGCTCTGATAGTTAAACTAGCACATTCTACACAATACCAAATCTAGCATATATTGTATTCTGTGTGTATGCACACGTGTATGTGTATACAGTTACAAGGTGCATGTACTAGTATGCTATGGAAATCAGTATGTGTTCTGAGGCTGAACAGCTTAAAATAAACAAAACAAAACGGTGGTCCATGCTCTTACTGGCCGCCCAAGCAGCTCTCTGGGCTGTGTCCCCGTCTGGGAGCATCCTTGACAGCTCGAAGACTACCTAAGAACTTAAACACGCAACTACAAGACGACCCCACAAGACAGCTATGGCAACACTGACCTAAAGAGCGGCATTCCATATGGCGCTACATTCAACACCATTATCATGATTTTTCTGCCTCAGATTTCCATAGCTTACACCTCGTAACTGCATACATATAAACATACACATACACACAGCATATGATATATACTAGATTTTGTATTGTGTAGAATGTGCTAGTTTAACTACTGTATCAGCGTCTTTTGTACTCTGTTGTCTTTCTGTGACTGATGAAGCCAGAGGCATTTCCGGCAAAACGTCTCGTGAACAAAAATGTCTTGTGAGTGGTGTGCTGGGAAATCCTGTTCAAGTTTCAGAATGATTCCTCGTGCCAGTAATCAGCGGCTTTGAGTTACTCTACAACTGTTGTTTCCTGCCTACCGGTGAAGATCACTCCCTGCTTCGCCATTCTATCGATGTTTGGTGTTTTCACGTGTGTGTCAGAGCCGTCCTGTTGCGGTCCACCGTACACACCAACATCTCCAAACCCCCAATCGTCCATCAAAAGCAGAATCACGTTTGGGTGCGTCGGTCTGACAGGTCGGAAACTCTCAGTAGCACCATCTAAATTGTCCGCCGCCAGCCCTGTGGCTGATAGCAAGTTTCCAGCGAGAGCTAGAACGCTGAGGAGTGCTTCTAGCGTCATTGTCGCCAGCGTTGATTGTTGGGGCATGAACAGGTTACTGACTCTCTCGCCTTATTTTCTCGTAGCCGGGCCCAACTATAACACTATCACACAGTTCTTATAGCAGTTCGCGATCGTCAACGTTCAGGAAAGCACTAGCTACTAATTCACTACAGCATCTAGTCAGTGTTCTAGTGGTAACGCCAAACTCATCCTTCAGATCAACACATGGGCGCCGCGCTAGCTGGGCCGCGACCGGACACTGCCCGCCGACGACCAGAGGAAGAGGGGTGCTGAACAGGGCATAGGGATCTTCATAATAGACATAACAACGTGTTTTTCTGATCTCATTGATATCATAAAATTTAGATTACGAAAGAAAGAGCTGCACCTCGCCAAGGCCCCTTGGCGGATCCGGTATCTATGTCGGCATGCAGTTGGCATGGCCGGCATGGCTAGTTTACTGTGCCGTACTAGTATACTGGTTGGTCGATGCAGTATGAGTCCACCTGCCAATGCATGGTGTTTTGTAGTTAGCATGCGCAAGCAGATGATAGACTACCTTCGATCATGTGTTCCATCCCAAATGGTCTAACCGGCGGCGGTTTCACATGATGCTCTACAGACCAGTTCCATAATGTATACTTGGTGCAATATCATGGCCTGGTACAGCGCTACTATTTTGAGCGCTAAATCCAGGGCAGACCATCCTTGGAAGGGCTGTCCTTGAACTTTCCTAGATCCTTGCAAGAGTTGAATAACTTGGGCGATCTTCTGACCGCTATAGCTGCGCAACAGCTAGTGCTAGCCCTCTTCTACCCTGCAAGCCCCGTTGCTACGTACGGCAAAATGGCTGAACTGGCGTGAGGGAATGCCCAGGCGAAAGGTAAGCGTTACCGGGCTCTATACGGCAAATAAAAGCCCACAGTGGTTTTGCGTCGTACGTGCATCTTCTGACCGAGTGTGACAGCGACGTATTGCGGTGTAGCCTTTGGATGATCAGCCACTGCTGGACAGGCGCCGAATACATTATAGGAAAATGCAAGACATAGATAGCCGCCACACGTGTGTAGTTTGTACATGTAATACTTCGCCGTATGTCCGTTCAGTCGGCCCAGTGTACGAGCTGTCGGCAACACAAGGCACGTGCTGTCGAAGTAAAACATGCCACCTGTAGGGAGTAGTCTGCCCTGGGCTTGAAAATTGACCTCTGTTTGGCAAATTGAGGAGATGACCACGGCTCTAGGATCTACGCATCCTGTACTGCAGAGATCCGAGAGTGTAGCATTTTTGGATGCGGCTGCAGCTGGCTCTCGCTATTTTCCGCCACGGTGTGTCGATGGTGTCAGTGGTTACTGAATGACTTGAAACAGATGTTTCATTCGATGCCAAGTCCCGAGCAGTCCGGCGCGTCATGTGTAGGTGTAGATGCAGCTGGCCCCGAGGTAGATGTGTCGACGATACACGGAAGTTCGTGTTATCGACATAGCAGGTTCTATAAGTTAATAGAGAAAAACTGACAATTGCTCCGATAACCTTGCTGAAATGTCGTTTCTATCGAACTGATAGTTGGTGCTGGGTGGGAAAACATCTAGCTTCATTATGTATTCTCAGCGAGAAACTAAGGCCTGTTCGCGTGTTGACGATTGATATCAATAACAATAATGGCGATATTGCGTAAATTTTGTATTGTGTTCTACAGTATAGTACTAGTAGACTGCTGTTTTAGATTTGACCAGCAGCCCAGAACTAGAAATGTACGTGTATTGCCTGATGGGGTAAATCGTGTAATTGCTTTTATTTACACAAGCAGTCAATTTTTGACAATATCAAGAAAGAAGGAAACTTGCGGATAATTTCAGTGCACAGTTTGACAATAAAAGTCAACTTCTGCAACCGACCTCAAAACATTTTGTATCGTCAATATTACTGTATTCCAGGAAACTTTTGGAAAAAGAAAATATTCATAATAGAAAGAAAAACAGTCAAGCCGGTAGAATCGTTACCAATCATTTTCTCACTTTTCATCAGCTGAGAGCGATGGCAGCAGACTGGAGCCTGCAGCAATCCAGCGTCTAGCTGAATGACCATCACAATCTTAACCGCTTGACCAAACTGCAGTGGTGAATTGCTCGAGCAATTAAGAATTAGGATCATGATTTCTGTTCAGCTAGGCGCTGGGCCGTCGCAGATCCGAGTGTGCAGTGCGCTCCTGGCTGGTGAAAAGTGAGATTCATGATCAAATTTAGAATGTTCCAAAGTGTTGAAGTGAGTTATTTTCAGAAATGTGCCTTTTAGGGGTAATTTTAGCAACATCATCTAAGAGTATATGTGCACATTCTTGTTGAAGGTGATTGATTTAATTCCAGAAATTCTTAAACTTATGGAAATTCTAAAAGTTTCTATTCTGGGATTACAGTACTATGGCCAGTACAATGGTACATGTGACATTAGCATTAGCTTAACTTATACTGTTAGTGTTATATAAGAGCACTGATATTAAGCCAGCAGAATTAAATTCTCTGTCTCGTCTGGGTGGTCATCAAAAATCTATGAATGCAAGCAAAACAAACTACCCATCCAAAAAATTTCAATCTAACATCATGGGGAAACCTCTACAGAATCATACACCACATTTTTAATCAAGCAGTCTACCCTTTGGTAAATGGCCTGGGTTATAGGGAAAAGAAACAGGAGCGAGTTTCAGTACTAATGGCAAAACAAACAACACTATGGTAAGCCTTCTAAAAGTTGGTATGCTGCTGTCTGCATTTTGAAATGTGGCATCTAAGGAACTGTCAATGCGTGTGGCAAATGCTGTCAATCTTCATGGCTACATGATAAGAACAAGTGCTAGCGCTGAAAAATACGCGTGTGAAAAAACGCATAAATACATCCAAAAGATCATTTCCACGAGCTGCATGACACTTGGAGAGAATACATCAGTATATAAGTTGATCTTTCTTTGTTTTTAACCAACTCTGGCAAACGTGTGCGTGTGTGTGTGTGCGTGTGTGCGTGTGTGTGTGTGTGTGTGTGTGTGTGTGTGTGTGTGTGTGTGTGTGTGTGTGTG
>JAOWAW010046901.1:0-13209 GCA_028565695.1 Nicola tetela | reverse complement strand
GGTGTTGAGGGTTGGTCTGCGGTTCCTCGGTTGAAAAGTCCGCGTATTCGTGATGAGTAACTGGTATCCTCTGATGATGAATGGCTGCTACTGCTCACCTAGAAAAGTACACACAGAGAGGTGCACACACTCTTAATTTAAAAATATTTTGTAATTGTACTATAATAAAATTACAGTCAAATTGACAAAAATTGTCAGTGACATAAAATCCATCAGCCATACCGATTGGGTAGCTTACTTGGAAGCCTTACAGACACCTTGTATTTTTTTTTTGCATGAACAGCAAGGAACACTTTGTACTTGTTTCTATAGAGGTTACTGCTGATTGTCCGCCATTCTCCTTCGTAATTCAACAGCCTGCGTACATGATAGTAGTATCCTGGTCACAATGCAAAACATGGCTCGTTGGTTCCAGCCCATTGGAACATTGCCCAATATACACTCTCTGTTTTGTTGTGTCACAATGTACTAGGCCTTGCACAATATATCGAGAGAGTAATCGGCATACGATAGCCTCTTCCAATCATTGATTTAACAAAGTGATAATGTGATACATGAATTGCTAGCCTATGACCTAACTTAGGATCCAATAAAAAGCTCCTTCACAGCTTCAGCCTGGTCCTCAAAAACTGATAAAGATCCAAGAGATGAAGCCAAGCCACACTCCTAGCAGGAGTGCAAGTGATACGAGTGTTAGTAGGCTGACATTGTAGCAGCCAAAGAGTATGTTGTGGCAACCCTTCTGTTACATCATTGTCAACTGGTAGGCAGCCAACGAGAAGCATGTTCTTTGCAAAGTGTGCAAGGGTTGCTCTGCTGTACTCTGGTAATGGCACTAATCTAAGGAGCCGTGCGTTCCATAAACGCACAGCCACATACAATTATTGATATATTATCGGTTACTCTCACCAATAATTGATACAAAATAATTGATACAAGTAAAATTTGACCACTGAACCAGTACTGTCACGAAATTTCAGGGATTGCGACTCAAATGATCACTAGTGTAGCACGAGTTCATGATGCGCAATTCTTGTGATTATTTTACAATATAATTTAAAAAGAACAGGTTGAGTGTCATAAAGGCAAAAGGAAAAGGGTGTTGTGTGTAGTGTTTTTTAGGAGCGTGAGCGAGCACTCAAGTGAGCAAGAAAAAACAATACAATATCACTCGCGGTCATGTACGTGAACCGGTACTATGACACAGAGCCAGCAAAGCCACATGCTAGTACAAACTAAAAATAACTTTCATGCGATGACAAGTACTAATGACAACACACTCCATTAAGGTAGCATGCATACCTTCATGCTTCTCTCCAATTCCTCCAGAACTGGCCGTTTTCGGAGGCTGGACGGTAGTGTCGCTGTGCCACTGCACATACCATTGTCATCGTATATTCTGGCTGGAGAGGATGGCGATCGACGAACGTCGAACTCTGGAGGTGAGTTACCATTTCCATGAGGAACAAGAACAAAGTCGTCTTCGCTATATGCTTGCACGCCCGACGGTTTGTCCAAGCTTCTCTCTCCACAAGGATCGGTGTGCTTAAATGATGAAAAGCTACTGGAGCGACGCAACGGAACATTCTTGCGTGGAGGCGGTCGTCTCGGCGGGGACGGTCTTCCTGGAGGTGCTGCCCTAACAGCCACAGGGCTACCACACGGGGAGGACCCAGCACTCTGAAGAGAAATAAAAAAAGGAACATGTATGTTTTGTGTGAAGCATCTCACACATAATTGCAAGCTCATCTTATATGGGTTTCTTTTCACCGTCCAAGATTTCTAACCCTTGCCATTCTGTAGAACAAAGAGAAGAACAGATATGTCTATCACTCAGTCTACAAGACACATTATTTTGATTGTGCTCAGCAGTCTCAGATCAATACAAAGAACTCAACCACATTCAGATAACACACCAGCTTACGATATTCCACTTGATATGACCGAGTTCAATCAAGAAGGCTGTTTGATTTCCTTCACATCTTTCATTCCCTGCTTACATCAGTGCACTGTACTGGGTATGGGCAAGGACTGAATTGAACTACACAGGTATACTCTGCTTTGGACTGTGAAAGAACTACATCATTGAATCAGCAAGACAGAAACACTCACACTCCCAACTACCAAACACACAACACCAATCAACATCCCCTATCACACAACTAGACCGATATTCTCTGCTCTGTGCATGTGTGAATATACTGTTCTCGCTATAACTATCCTGTATTACCAGACCTGGTGTTCCATTGCTACAAAACATGACTCAATCATCTTCTCTTAACATATATTATTAAATTTTCTACTGTGCTTTTTCTGACCCAACTGTTAATAGGATTGTGAATTATTCTATCTCATGCTCTGCTGCGTAAAAATTGCATTTATTGGGACAAGGAACACTAGACCCAGTGCTTGAAAAGAGCCGAACTCTTTTGAGGGCAAATCAAATCAGTCAACAGAAGACAATTCTCAACCTTTATCCCTTCTTCTCCATCTTCCCTTTCCCTTTCCTCATCTCTTTCCTTTCAAACACACACCTTGGTGGCTGCTCTCGGCAATGGTGGTGGACGAGTTGGCGGCAAAATGACATTCCTTCTTTCTCTGTTGGCTACAACTTTTGACTGAACTGCATCAGGTCCAGGTGCCTTTAGAGGTAGTCTAAACGCCTGCGCTTGCTCATGAAGTCGGTCTGGTGAGCCAGCACCAGTCACTGAGCGATCAAGATCCGGTGTTGGGGAGCGGGAGGAAGAAGATGTGTTTGCTCGTGCCCGTGGGGGCTTTTTTGGTGGAGACATGACACTCGGTGGTTCCGTATGTCGACGAGGCATGCTATCAGAACCATCCCCTTCCTCTTCGAATTGTGATGATGGAGAAGAAGATTTAGAAGAGAGCGATTCCGGTGACGAGCGATCTTGGTCTCCCCACCAAATGCCTTTCTTTTGAGGTGGTGCAGGCCGATACGGAGGAAGGCTGCGGAGGTTTGTTGGTTTTTCCACTGTGGCAATTGGTTTCGGAGTGTCATGGACCGGAGAGCTATTTGCAGACTGCAGTGTTTTGCTCTGGTCAGATAGCGGTGAACAAACGGGGGAGAGAGCCCTTGCTTCTGGCAGTGTGCTGGTCTCACCATCTTCATGTACTGGTGTTGTTGCACCTGACTGCTCTTCCAGACTGACAGGGTGACTGATGCTGCGTGGAAGCGGAGAAGTTTTTGACTGGCCTGCTTTGTAGTTCGGCGGAAGAAGCGCTCGACGCGGAGCTGCACTTGGAACTTTTGCAGATGATCCCTCCCCGGCTTTCTCTGCTGAATTTTCTTCAGACGGTCCTGTGGTTTGCCATGAGTTGAAAGAGGTCGATGGCGATGACAGGACAGTTGGAGAAGCTGGCAAACCTCGCCGAACATCTCCAGGACTTTGTGTTTGTTTATCAGAGCCCGATGGTGATGATCGATTCAGACTTGATAGAGGAGAAATAGGCTTCTTTGGAAGTGGGGGCTTATCTAACTTTTTCGCTGCTGCTGGCTGTCCTCCAAGTAGCACCTCGGTTTTCTCTTTTGAAGGTTTCTTCGCAGTTTGTGGTTTGTCACTCCCAGAACCTGTTGTTGTGGTAATGCTTGCAGTTAACGCTGGGTCAGACTTCTGTGGTTTGTTGCGACTGCGCGGCGGTTTTGGTGGAGTCAGCAGTGAAGCTTTGATATGTCTTTCCTCTTTCTCCACATCGCTGCTGCTCAATTCTTCTTCAAGTGGTCGATGGTTCTGTCTGTCATCTTCAGTATCAGTGCCATCAGAGTCCACATCAAATACATCATCTTCAGGAGGTGGTGGACGAGGAGGGGCTTCTATGTCATTGTCATTGACAACTGCACTCATCTTGTCAGTGTTGAGTCATCTTCAGCTGCTCACTCTGTTGTGATTAATCTGATACAGCGATGAGATAGCAGTGATACCTGTACAAGAACACCACACAGGGAGAAGGAGTTAATTTGTCACTTGTACTTTCCTCTGAACAGTGCGCTGATGAGACGTAAGGAATACTAGTACCCAGTAGTATCTGTGCAACCCTGCACCATACATGCTTAGTAATCCTGTGCAACAGGCCACATTGACAACCTGTACAAAGTTGTAGTGAGTCTGGGCACGAGGTTAAACAGCCGAACTATATATACCTGTACACACCTATAATGGTTGAGGTACGGTGCTACACAGTCAATTAGTGTATGCCACAATTACAGTGAAATCTGTGGGCACGTCTGACAAACAGGCACCTCAAAATTATGAACACTTCTGTAGGTCACATTGCATGGTTATCAACAACAAAATCACAACCTTGTCCCCTAAATGAGATGTCACGAGCATCTGCGGTACAAAATGTTGTCACAAGAACATTAGAATTAGAGGTGGACAATCATAGAACAGTTTTTTTTCTTGAAGTACTAGATCGTCGTGTTTTCTATTCCAAGACAACTGCAAAAACAGACTTTTCTTGTCGGTTTAATACTACCATGAAGAGATTTTCCCAGCACAAACAGTTACAAGAAACTTTTCATGAGATGTTTCACCAGAAATGACGCTGGCTTCGTTAGTCATGAAAGACAAGGTTTGTGAAGAAACTAGACTATCTGACGTGCTTTTCAAGTCATCTCCATTTCAAACATAGGTGGTTTTTTAAACCCCTGCCGTACAGGTAAAACCATGTTGATTCAACACAGGACAATTTGACATTTTTGATAATTTGAACATATTCCCATGTACCGATTTCTCACCCATGTAGTCCCAGCCTTCAGTGCATGTACCTGATAATCTGAACGTTACATACAAAACGATGCTGAATTTGTTCGGATAATTCGACACATTGACATAGTAATTCGACATTACCTCGGCAGCACAGAGCAGGGCACATGCATGTCAGCCGGCAACATTACATTGCAACATTAGATTGCAACATGTGCCAGTGTAGTGAGTTATTAACATGCATATATGATACGGCAAGTTGAAACTTCAGCATACTGTACAACGGACTTCCTTGTGAAATCCTAAGCTTACCTTCATCTTTTTTTATTCTAATTTTAAAGTCATTCCTAAATTGTAGAGGGGAAACGAAACACAAACTTAGCTATAGCAAACAAAAGTTTCAAATGCATCTTCTTGCTTCAAAGTGAACTAACAAAAGTTTCTTCACAAACTTTCTGAGTTTCTTCATGAACCCCTCCTCTCAAGGGAGTGAAACGCACATGACTCATGATGACTCATGGTTATGACTCATGATGATGACTCATGATTACTTGTGATTATGACTCATGATGACTCATGATTACTTGTGATTATGATTCATGATGACTCATGATTATGACTCCTGTGACAGCATGGTTTGATTGGTTCGCATAGCACTCAAAGTCAACGGCCATTGTGACTGCGCAGAGACAGCACACGCATCGACAAACAATCAGAAGTTTTGAGTAGCAAACTGACTCTGCAAATATTCGACTTTCAAATGAACACAGTCAAACATCTGACTGTTTCGTTTCATGACTACCAAATTGTGTGCTTTCTTCCTTCATGTGCATTTATCTGTGCACTGCTTTAAGCCATGTATGTACACACCCAATAAACTACACCCTGCATAGCCAAGTCATCGCTGGCTCATTGTTTGCATGTTCTGCCATACATTTAAGACTATAATGGAATGTTTGGATAATTTGACACCCCTGCCCCCTTCCCAATAACCCCACACTTTGATGCGGATTTTAAGGTGTCAAATGAATAAGGTTTGTAATATTATGAAAAGCATTCACACCTACAATATAATAGTATAAGGGGTTTGTAATATTATGAAAAGCATTCACACCTACAATATAATAGTATAAGACTACTAGCTCTCTATACACCTTGTCTTTTATGACTGCAACCTCTCATGAGAAGTACTTCTTGTAAACTGGTGTGCTGGGAAATTCTCATGACTACCCCATGAGGATTCTTCAAGTCCTATCTTTTAATACTATAATTTTTACCCTTACCGCGCCTAGTTTTCCAAGAGTCTTAGTGCGCAGGTGCGGATGTTATGCAGGGAATGTCGCTCACATTCAGTCAAAAGCTGCAACGTGCGCGCGCGCCTTAGGCCTGATACCCGGCAGCTTATGAAATTAAAAATTACTCAGCAAGCAATGAATGACGATTCTATTGATAAGTTAGTTCATCACGCCCTGCAGATATCGGCTTTGTGAAAAGCTCTCCTTCCGTCTTTGACATACCTCATATCAACCACAATCTGCAACTGTATTTCTTCGTTGGCGGCAAACGTTTTCTCCTAACAGATCACCCCAAAATTCTTGATACGGTTTGGTTCGTCGCATTGAATTTCTTCTATCTGCTCAAACGCAATATATCATTGCGACCGAGCCTGCGAAGTTCGGCCAGGGCATAGGAGTGATACGATGATCGCGCTTTCGCCACCGTCTTGCTAATGTCGCAGCTAGTAAAAACACGGTGGGCGGTCAACTTTACAAACGCCATTCAGGGCTGCTTGCGTCTTCGCGTGAACGTTTCCGCGGACTTCCAGAAGGCAATTGGCCATGCGAATATAACATTCGCGGTATTGTAAATACTAATAGCATTCCCACCGCAGTTATATCTGGTATAACCACTGCATGTGCGTGTCCGAAATTGAGGGATATAAGGTATCTCCTCGCACCAATTTACACCGGATCCGGTGACATTGCATGTACTGACAAGGCCGTAAAAGGGTCGTCTGTCACAAAAGCACAGTTGCTAGATTGAGCGCCGAATTGAAATGTCTACCACGGTATTAGTACTGCATCCCCAGTAGCTGCTGTAGCATTCATTCAACTACTCATATGGACATAATGGGAACATACTGGAGCATCCGCATACTCCGTGCGAAAATCAGATGCGAACGGAAGCTGTAATATCACTCTAATAACAGGCCCAAGCAATGGATTTGTCACCTCCACCAAAAGTAAATGTCGCCCTGCCGTAGAAGGAAGCTCCAAGAATTCGATCTCAGCTCTACGCTCTCTTCCGCATCGATCTCTTTTTTCCTCCTTACCACACACTCCCTTTCTCTCTCGCTTTACACTCCGAGTCTATCTCGCAGCTTCTCCATCTCCCACTCACTGGCGCACGCACGCACACACACCTCTTTCAATCACCGCCTCTGTCGCCCTCGAGTTATCCTTTTTCGCCTCTTTGTCTCATTCATTTTTACTTCCTCTCTCTCTCTCCGCTCTCCGTGCCACACTCACTCTTCCTCCGATTGCCACAGGTCATCCTATTCAGTCAACACACCCGTTTTTCATGATCACAATGCAAACGTTAAACCTCACACTTCACGCCAATCAGTCCGATGAAACCTTGTAGCTTATCACGTTCACGTAAGCGGCCGGCACGACCTCTCTCTCACAGCAAGCTCTCCACCGCAGAGATCTCGCGAGGGACTATTGACAACCACCTTTTAATTGAGTCCTAACTCGCCATCAAGTACTCAAGCTAGCGCAGCTCAAATGGCACGCTACTCTCGGCTATAACCACGGGGTTGCTGCTGAACGAGAACACATCCACCAGCCCGCTAACGAGCAAGCATAGCTAGAACGCACCAAATCCCAGGAGTGCCTTGGGAAACACGTCGATGGCTTATCCGGTACAAACAGCTTAACAGCATCACTACTTTTCGCTTACCCCTCGTCCTGACAGCCGATCGTCAGCTTTGCTCAATCTTCTTCACCAGCCAGTTCCCACTTCACCTCGCTGTTAGTGTCGGTGTCGGTCTTGATAGCTGGTCGTGGGCACAGCGTTTGCGCGATCGAACTAGCCAGTCCAAAGATAAAATCAGCTGAGAGTGGACTGTAACGGTGTGTAGCTAGCGCTAGCTTATCATTCAGGAATGAGACGCTCACCTACAGCCAACTGGTTAGAGCTGTTCTTTCTGAAATTGGCCATTTCATTCGGTCCCAGTAAAAGAGCAAGGAACGGATAGTGGCAAGTACACGACGACGCCGATCGTCCTGCAAAGCAATCTCGCAAATCTCGCAAAGCCCTCTTGGTAGCGGTCGCACGGCATGCAGATGAATGCAAATGATGCATAATAATAATAGAACGCCCTCCCCCCACGTGCACGTGTATATGCGTAGGCCTACCGCGAGCTAATACGCAAAGTGTACTGTACTATTACCAGGCAATCTACATCATCGTAGCCTACGATAGTCTATGCTGTGCGCCATAGTGCGCATGTAGCTAGCGCGCTAGCGCTAAGATGAACCTTCCTGCAATGCCGCCACAAGCCGAAATGACCATGCCGACGCCAATTAGTTCAGCGCCTTAGCCGCTGGGCGGAGAAACACACCACGGCTGGCGTCACTGAACGCACCTTGTTTTTGTGTTATATAATTATCGATATATTGACTCTTTGATGAGAAGTTGACATCAACTCGCGATCGTGTAATCATTGCCTGGGGGTGTTGCGTCTTCTACGACTGGTAGATCTCCGGGGCCAGCCTTGACATGGGCCTTTCGCTAAGTGAAGCGTCCTGAGAACCACTAGCAGCAGCAATTGCAAGCATGTGAATGGCAGTCAGTATGCGTACTTAATTTTCATAAGTAAATGCCCGTACCTACTCTAGCACTGGACTTCTCGTATATTCTTTAATTTCGTAAAGTTCAGAAAATCTAAAAAAACACTAAATTAAATGAGTTACTAAAATGTATACCTGTAATGTATAGAGTGAAGTCACATACACATTCTTAATAATTTGGCTCGATCAGTTTGATTGGTGGCTTACAAAGTTACAAAATTTAATCGCTTACGCAAGGCTGGAGGCCCTTGCTTACAAAATATATTCGGTTACAAAAACTTCCAGAATTACAGGATGAAAATTTAGTGGTATCCTGAAGCAGCAGACTTCAGGTTGGAGAAAACCTAGTTGCTTCCCGATCAACTTGGCTGCATTTTGTTCAGATGGCCATGAGAATCCTGAAGTGCTTTGTTCACACTGTCAACTTGGTCTTGTCTGAAGCACGTGCTACCTTTGACATGCATGTCGCTCAGCTCAGTAGTGTGCAGTATGTTGTCTAACCTCCTGCATTGAGCCCCAGCCATCATTCTCACCCTTGTTGAACGAGTTGCAAACATCAATATGCACCAACAGTGTTGGCAACTTGAGCTCTTCACTGTGGAGCTGATCTGAGCGGAAGAGTCAGAATAATTCATTTTTTTGACTTTCAGACCCAATCGTGCACTCCCTTATGTTGCATCTTTGCCTGGCACCCAACAAAAAAAATTGTCAATGCGTGTTATGCTAAAGTTTGTGGCAAGCAATTGTTTATTACATTCAGTCTGATAGTGAAGACCATATTCTGAAAATTTCAAGCTGCCAGCTTACTCCAAACCTGAGAACTTGGATGTCAGAATTTTACGATATGTACATAGTACATACACATGCACATAATAACGTGGGAACAAATGCTGTATCCAAACTGTGTAAGCACCAACAATATTTCTGTGTACAGGGAAAGAAAATTACTCGATTAACCAATCAATTATCGGTACCATCCTTCATCCACCATGCTGCTAATGTTAGGGTATTAACCAGTGAAACAGCTTGATACTTATTTACCAGGAATGAGGTTAGTTGTTGTTGCCATGCAGTATCATATGGAATACATACACATGCATGTATTAATGTATGCATATGCACAGATGCATATATATGTACATGTACAACACAGTATACATATAGGGGCACTTCAGTTTCAGAAGATGCCAGAGGATATTAAAGAAGACAGTCCACAAAAACTAAGCAGCTGTTGATGGATTTTTTGATCGCTTTGTCAACAGGGTAAGGATAATTTGTTCATGCTCTATCACACATTTAGTGCTCAGTGAACCACGGCACACGCTTTCTGCATAAGAATGCAGAAGTCCTTGGCATAGTCCGGATCCAACTCAGCGAGCTCCACTAACCTCAGGATGGATACGTTGGTTCTCGCAGCTCTCCCAATGCTACTGAGTCTTTGTCAACTGCGAGAATCAAGAAGTCTGTTGGTGAGAAAGTCAAAGAGGAAATGTTTGAAGTAGTGGAGGGCAGAGATGCTGACTTGGAAAATGAAATGATTTGGTCCCTAGATCGTCCCAGGGAGAAAATTTGACGTGTGTGCAATCAATGACACCTATACTGTACCTTTTGAGTCAAATCAGCAGTGGGTGCGTTGTAAACAGTGAAGTCTCCAAAATAATGTTAACAGCAGTGTATGCACTGCTCAGTGGTGTGTCTCACTCCAAGTTGTTGGCCTCATGTCACTCTTCACACATCACAGCACATATTAGGAGCCAACATTGATGATGATGACAATACTCTATTAGAAAAATAGAGAGTTGTCCCATACACCCACCTTGGATAGAACAAGCTACAGAGTGTTATGTTCCCTCTAGCACTGAAGACACGAACAGTCAGTGAAGGAACAGAATATTTATTACCATTAGAAGAACGCTCTGAGAGAGAGAGAGAGACGAATGAAGGTCATGGAGCAAAATCATAGTGACGAGTATACACAAGAGGGTGAACACGTCATAGCATGCTAGAACAAGTCGTGACCTTAAGATACAGGATACAACTGGGCATACTCTAGATCTCCAAATAGTAACATAGTCTCAAAATAAGGACTAGAACACCGTATCCGACAGAGAGAAAGCGGAAAAGCAAGTAGATGTTCTACAAAGTATTCAGTATAGGTGCGGTGGCGTACAGAAAAATCAAAAAGAGAGAAATAATTTTACGTGCATGCATCTTGGGCCACCCGCTAGCCATCAGGCCTGCTGTACAAATTGGAGAAAAGGAGAAAGACAAAAGTATAGTAGAAAGGAGAGCCTACAGGGAGTACAAAAAGAAGAAAGGATGATGCCCCCCTCCGCCCCCAATGGATCTTATGAAAAAAAGAAAAAGGACTTAACCAGAGGAAGGAATGGCAAGAAGTCGAGGTGTGAGCTAAGTGGGGTCAAAACGTGAGCGAAAGATGGAGCAGGAACAGAGAATAGCAAGATGAGATTGGTCAGAGCAAAGACATTTAGGAGATAGAAGATTTAGGTGGAAGAACAGAGGTAAGAGTGTTGAGATTTGTCAGGGGAGATAAGGCAGACAATGACAATAAGTACATTTTGGCCATTTTGGGCTTCATCAGGTTTGCATATTTGGAGGCAATCGATGAGAAGGCTGATACAAAACAGAGCTTGTCAGCTAATTGTTTCATCCCTACTTCTGTCCTTCTTGCATGGTGCAGGTAGGTGGGGTTGGTAACATAATGCTCTGGTAGAACTGCATCGCTGCTCTCATTCTCTGCTTGGCTACTCGATGCAGCACCTTTGATAGGTAATGAAGTCATGTGCCACAGCTCGCAGCAGTGAAACAGTGAGAAAACTCCTGCCTGACACTCTTTGTGTTCCCATACACTGACACACTGCACACATGTGCACACACACACACACACACAGATACTAAAGCTCTTCACAACTATAAAAATGATCCAATTGCAAGTTGTTGCAGGTAATGTTTTGTTTTTAAATATTTCACGCAGCTGCTTTGTGACAATTACACAGTGCATGTGGAAGTATACCAGTGAATGTTTGTGGTGTCTAGTTGCTTGGACAATACAAGTATGTGGCAACCATTTTCTTCTTCAGCATAATGACCAAGACTGTGGTTAGTTAGATTTTCAATGACTTTGGCCAAACAGACTGAATAATTGCATGGTGGTATAATTTAGTGTTACATATGTGGATCAAGGAGAACTTTGTCTTTCCAAAGTTTTCAATTATTATTTTTGCTCAACAGGTCATGAATGTTAGCTGTGCGGGGAGGTTTCAGTTTGAAGACAAAACCGATCTGCTCGAGACGGGGACAATGCCTGGGTTAAAGGTCGACATCAGTGATGTACCTGTTTCCTTCGCTGCGTTCGTCTCGTCTTCGTCGCTCGTCTATTCTCGACTGACCCAGCTTCGTATACGACGTACTTCGACGCCGCGGAGAAACGTCTCCCTGCTCAACTAAAGGAACGGGGGTTCTTCTCCGAAACGAACCTTCGTGATCCTCACCATTAAACAGATCTACATCGATATCCACGACATTTCGTCCAGGCCTAGGTTCGAAAGGCCACGATGACTGTGGAATAGTCATCATGCCCGAAGGAGATAGGCCATCTCTTCTGTCCATAGTAGCGGCATTGTCACTCGCTGCTCTGTACCTACTGCCGTTGGAAGATGCTGGCGTGTTGGAAGTCAGCGGCGAGCTAGACTTAGCCATACCACCGTCCGGGAAATCAGAAGGCCCTACGTTACTGTCGTCTCTGAGAATGGACTTCGCGGTCGGTGAGCATTCCGAAGGTGAATTTACCCCGACCGGGCTGGCCACAGTGTCATTCTGAAAGCCGCAGAAGAAGACGGGAAAGACAGCGTCAGCACAGCAGGTTATCCGCGGAGTCTTTTCAACCTACAGGTGAACAAACAATGCTTACCGGCGACGAAGAGATGGCTCCCATATAAAATTATTTGAAGTTTCAAGTTGTCACAGTTGGTAAGGACCTGCACAGCGCCTTTCCGTTAGAACCCGAGTGTCAAACTGCAATACTTCCACCACACGATCGCATTAATATCCACACAGAGCGTTTCTTCATGCCAATTGGTAGCTCTACACACCGCTCATTTTCCCAAGTCTTTCTGATCCAGGGCTTAGCCGCTGCACGGCAAAGGTGAAAGCGCCGACGTCAAGCAACGGCAGAAAGCAGCTGCCAGCTTTTAAGGCTTACAGGTCCTGAGGAGAAGCCGAGAATATCTATCAGCTTGAATTGCGATAGGCTAACTATAACTATAAAGGCCAATGGAAACGTCGAATCCCTAGCATATAACATGTATCCTCTCCCATAAGCTGTTCCGAGTCAAGCTCATGAGCTAATCGGGCTTCTGGTTAGGGAGAAAAGACGGCAGAAACCAAATCAGAAAATCCCTTGATGACACCCGTGGCCGGCCTGGCCGGCCCTTGGTCGCACTTTGCTCCCATGGAGAACCGATGATGCCGATAAGTTGCTATGTCGACGAGATCAGCGATAAATTCGAACGAATCTGACTAAGCTTAATTATATAAGGGCAGGAAAACACATCGTCATCAACCTAGCAACCGTCCATAGCAACAAATTACACGTCAATTAGATCGCGTCG
>JAOWAW010046679.1:0-17188 GCA_028565695.1 Nicola tetela | reverse complement strand
ACACCATCTAATATAACTAATATTGCCACACCATTGAATACACCATACCGTTTAATGTATACCACACCATCTAATATAACTAATATTGCCACACCATTGGATGCACCATACCGTTTAATGTATACAACACCATCTAATATAACTAATATTGCCACACCATTGAATGCACCATAATATTATGTGTTATCTTACTTTCGTTCAGAAAGGGGGAGGGGGAGTTTTCTAAATGAATCTGCTTTATTTGTCCATGTTTAGCAAACCTATGAGATGGCCCCTAACTTACTAGGGTGACTATTGCATTGTCTTTGTTACACTCCATATAAGTATTGATTTAATTTTTTGCTTTACAATTTTCTCATGAAACAAAAATAAACTTCTGCTTCATATTGCCAGTCTGCCAGCTGCTATTCTTGCTTATTTCATACCCTTGACCACCGCATAGCAATGAACACATGTTACCGCCTGGAAAACAGCCGGTGAAATTTTGTTTTGGAATCTGGGTGCACATGCTGGTTAAGAGAGAAAATAGTTTTGTGGACACTTGAGATCTCACCTCCTGTGGGTTCTTGCCAAAGAATGGCTTCCGTCCGAGAGTGAATATCTCATAAAGGAGAACACCATAGCCCCACACGTCACTAGTCGATGAATACTTCCTGTAGAGAATAGCCTGAGAAGAAAGAAGCAGAACAAGAAAGTCAACAAACAGGAACAAGAGAGAAAAGCTGTACCTAACAAGAAAAGTATAACTGGCATTTTCAGGGACACTTAACACTTCAAGAGTCTTTTCTTCTCAGTCTAGCCAGTGCTCTTTTGAGTCCTTTCACTGTTGTAGGTATACAAATATTCTAATTACACATTGTGCAGAGGAATACATCATATAAAGTGGGCCAGATCAATTGAGTGTGAATGCAGTCATTTGCCTGAATAATTTAGTTTATCTTGATCATTTATTCGATGGATTGATTCTGAACTGAATTAACTTGAATGAATCGATTTGCTTACCCTCTTGTAAATCTTTAGTGAATTGAGAAATGGGTGCTATTATTAAAACCACCTTCAACAATGGACCTAGCGGTGCAGCACCCAGCACTATAAATATAGCACCCAAATCTCCCTGACAACAGACTTGGCAATGCGGGACCTGGACAGTACAACAGCTGCCACTTTCACAGGATTCAGTCCAAAACATCGCATTCATTCGATTTATGCTGAAGTGATTCCACACACACATGTTCAAATGAACTGGCCCAGTGATTAAAACTTAACATACTGAAGCAGTTTTTGATTTTCAGGTGAGAAGTGACAATAACATTTTGCAATTTCCATCCAGATCATGTATACATCAAAAGGGCATAGTACTTCAGGAGCTGTCCACCGAACAGGGATTTTCCCACCACGTGACTGGTAGTAGGTGTCATCGGCCAAGTTCCGAGACATACCAAAATCAGCGACCTGGAAAAATGTTGGGTGAGAACATTGTCCAGAAAAGTGAATTACTTAAACAAAAAAGATGAGGATATGCAAAGTCTCACATCAATCTCCTTTGACATCCTTTTACCAATCCTTCTCGATTTCAATCTTATTATAATCTTTGTCAACCTTCTGTCAATAATGCTTAACTGTTTAGGCTGGCCTCAATTCTCTTTAAAGCTGACAGAAGACAGAATGGAGAAGATCAAACTGCTTGCCCATTCTTTGTACAATGGCACCTGAACCCAGACATTGTGAAAATTTAACCATATTCAACATTTATATAGCTTTAGCTTTTCTTTACCATCTATCAGAATATGCATTGTGAATTTTAGTTTTCTTTACATCATGGAATAAATAAGTCTGACATTTCATTCTCGCCTGCATGAATATTACCTTGCAAGTATGTTTGTTGTCCAGAAGAATATTTCTTGCTGCCAGATCCTGCAGGTGGGTAGCAAAAATTACAGAAACATCACCTGTTACAAATGAACTAGTGTAACAGCATCGTGTGAGACAATCTGTGAACAGCTTCCAAAATAATGATTTGTGTGAAATGGTTCCTTTAATGAGACTTGATATTGTCATTAGTGCTGGGTCAGTAGTGCTGGGTTGGGTCCATGATTGGTTGGGTATCGGGTATTGGGTTCAAAGTCACAGGACACACGGGTACCTGACCTGCAAATGATATTGCAAATGCAACATTAAAATTGAAACAACTCATGCAAATGCATGTTTTCATCCGTAGTCTGCCAGTACCTCAAGCTAATGCATATCACTGCTGTCAGAAAATGCATCCATACTAGAGGGATAGTCAGCTATGCTATTCAGCAGCAGCAACTGGGAGCAGCTCCCCTGGCTGCTGATGATGTACTCACACAGTCTATACTTTAAGCTCTAGCATACTGTAGTTCAATGTCAAACATCAAAGTACGTACCATATAGCAGAAGATCTACTATCACAGACCTACATACATAATATAATTATATAACAAGATTGCTTGATCGGGTACCTGATGTTGTACACAGGACCCATTACCCAAAAAAGTATGGGTCTTGCAGGTACACAAAGGCCCCAACCCACCACTAATTGTCAGTAAACAACATTTTATTGATCAATTTTAGAAAAATAAAGCATATGCCTTCAATGGCTTGCCATCTTTCTTTCTCTGAATGTATTCTCCTTCCCATAGCAGCATCAGACCATTGAACTTTTCCTTTACAAGATTAAAACTGATTTTTCTCAGCTTTAGGAAAACAGGTCGATAGTTGTAGTTCAACTTACACGGTGCACAAATTTCCGACTGGATAGGTATTGCATGCCACAGGCGACTTCCTTTGACATTCTCAGGAGGAAGGTGTAAAGCTTTGGGTCAGCTGGTTTGCCATTCCTGGAAACAATTAAAAGGAAATGTCATGAACACGTGCAGCTCAAGAGACAAAAAACGTAACAAAGGAGGTAGGGAAAAAGACAATGCAATAAGAATGCAAGCCAAAAACAGACACAAAAGGAGGTGGGGACTCTCAGAGCCACCCTTAGTAACAGTAAGGAACAGACAGGAGAGCTAGGGATTTTGGAGTAAAAGACATGTGCTTTTCTGTTAATGGCCATTTTGTAAAAAAAAAAAAAACAATCAGATTAACTCAGGTTTTATTTGGCTTCCCAATGATAAATTTGTAGTTTTCAGATTGGCATAATAACCATTATTATGGGATTCATGCTAATATCCATCTCCTTCCAATAATCCAAAGCAATCACTTAGTTGGTGGATTAGGGTGCTTTACCACAATGTTAGAGTATACGAGTACCACCAAAAAATATTTGGACAAGCATTTTGACTAAGCGAATGCAAACAAGCACCTTCTGTGTGACTCGACTTCAAGTTGGTCACAAATTTTATGCAAGCATTTGCAAAATTTTGCTGATGGCAGGCATCACAATAAGCTGCCATGAGAAGAGCATCTAAAAGCACGCACTGATTCATGATTGGGTGCCAGTGGTTCCTACATATGATTTACACATACAGTACTCCAATGGTTGAAATACTTGTACAATTAAGCAACTTTCTAGTGTTATGGAAAAGAGCTCTACGTGAGCACAAAAAAAAAACATTGATATGTTCTTTACGGGTATCAACATTGTTATTTCCTTACTGGGGTTGTAATGTTGTAAGGAACTTCCTAAGTTCTCCAACTGCCATCAGTTCCTGGACGACTAATACCTGTGGAAAAGATACGTGAAAAAGGTTTCCTTGAAAGAATGGCTCTGTCTTCTCAAAAATGCCTATTGCAGACCACTGGTGCATGTCAGTTTCAATTCTTGACTATTGAGATCCAAAAATGCAAATCAACAGCCTTTTTGAGTCTGTGATTATCTACATTATGTGCCTGACCTAGCTCCCTGATTAGTGATGGTATAACGGTTGAACATTTCAAGTGGGCTGCATGATGGATGAACAGTAATAATACCCATAACCAACTAATTTTAAGTCCACCTACAGCTATCCCATTGTGAAAGTCTGTAGGACCCTGCCACAAAAATCACGCCTCAATATTTGGGCAGTGTTACATCTATAGACACTGCAGAACCAGGATTTTTAAAATTCCATATTTATGTTTTCTGAGTTTATTCCAAAGAATATCTACGCAAGTCCTGGAATCTCTTTCTTCCCTTCAGTTTCTCACTGTAACAGTTCTGACCACCATGACTGTGCAGAGAATTGATAGTCAGACCTACCGGTTCACCTTGAACAACAACTCCACATAGGCGGACGACATTCTTGTGCTTGAACTGTCCCATAATGGCAGCTTCAGCTAAAAGAGAGCTCTGGGCCTCGTCATTTTCCTTGCCAGGATTCAGGGACTTGACAGCGACAGGAACGCAATCTCCTTTCTGTGACACAAGGAAATACCACTTTAAATTATTAGCAAAGTGTGACATTTTATGAGGAGTTTGTCTGTTGCACTAATGCTTTGCACAGGGTATGGTCTAGTGAATTGATAGTATTCATCAGCAGAGAGAAGAGAAAGAAGAGAAAAAAGTGATCGGAGAGGGAAGGGGGAGCATGACAAGAAAAGTAGCTGAAAGGTAGAAAATTAAGAAAATACTGCGGTGTAAAAATATATCTATGTGCACATTGCCATTTTCAAACTGCACGTGCATCAGCAAAAGAGGAAGAGATAATCTTAAACTTACCACACTCCACTGCCCAAGGTGAACAGTTCCAAACTCACTAAAAACAAAACAGAGACAAGTGTGAACACTGAAGATCACCGAAGTAACAATCAAGATGGCGAACAAAGAGCACAGTGAGTTCAAAACAAAACGCAATAAGCAGTGAACATTTGCAACCATTCTTGTGTTATCATTGTAACTAATCTGCAAACGAAGTTCATGTTTGATTTGTTTGTTCATGGCTACTCAATAAGATTTTGTTAGGAAACTATATACAAAGTCTTTACAAAGGTTGAAAGTAAATCACTACTCTTACCCGCTGCCCAGCTCCTTCCCGAGTCGAATGTCTGCTCTGTTCAGCACTTGGTACAAGCTGTCTCTCTGCAGCTGATCATAGAGATCTTCAACTTTGTCTGGTGGCTCTTGATAGGGCTTGGCATCATCAACCCTTGGAACAAGGAGATCCTGCAAGGCCGAGCAAAGGCAAACAATCAACTTGGCACCAAAACCATCAGTGCTATGTATCACCTTAAGAAGACAACTTCCAATATGCAAAATTGAAGAAAAGTAATCACATTCAATCACCCAGCCATCTTCCTCAAATATGTCACTATAGAAGGAATAATTCATCAACCACTTATCATTGAGACCATGGATCAGAAGCATCTTGTAATTATACGATTAAGCCAACCATAAAACATGTCCATCAACTTTTCACTGATTGCAGCATGCCATGAGTAATAATATAACGCCCAGCCCTCTCACAAACTACTTGACTGTAATATCCCAAGGATTAGGCCCATTTAGAATTCAAAAGTGGTTGCAGTTATTGCAGTCATTTTTCTTTTGCCAGAGGCCAACAGATCAATATGACACAATTTACCCAACAGATTCTGGAGAATTGAGATTTGTGCTGCTGCAGGATAAAATGTAATAGAGTCTACCAGGGTCAAAATTTGATGGGCTATTTGAAGATTACATGGAAACTTACATATACATCATCAGGATGGTTAGACTGAGCTGCCAGAGCAGCTTCTCCAACGTTCAAACTCAAGTAGCAGGTGTCGTCCATCTCATGTCGCCAGATTGCTTCGTATTCATCTTCCTGGTGTTTTGGATCAGCATAAATATTCGCGCTGGCACTGGTTCGTTGACTGATCGGCCTTCTTGCGACAGCAAGAGGCTGGAAACCATCAACACTGGTTTGCTGCAAAGACGTGAATGAGAGAATAAAGGTAATAAAATTAACGAACAGCACAATTTCTCAGAAAGGAAAATAATGAATCAAAACCAAACAGAAAACACTACAAAGTAGTTACAGTTACTAGAACAGCAAACTTTCCCATTTTCAATATGCTTGACAAAAAGTATGTTGCTCAAAGTTCCTAAGGTGCTGGGAACTGCTGGCTGAATTCACTCTTTTCACAAGATATTCATTGGCATTCACTGCACCTAGGATTTTAAAACCATCTTACCCTAACTTGACTGCCCCTTTCGTTTTCAGTGAAGTTGGTCATGTCCATCTCTGTGTATGTCTGGCCTGCTGTCAACAAGGTGGATGTTGTATTCCTCTCACACATTTCTCCTGACAAGAAGGGGAAAGACGGAATAACGATGTGCACAAGAACAATCAAAAGAAATCTGCACGCAATCTTCAAGTTTCTTCTGTTTCAACTTGACAAACGGTAAGTAGCAAGAATTTTCAGGATTTTGCTCGCAAATTGTCTCTCTTTCAGAAAGCACAAAAATTGGCTGATTTATGAAAGTATACCACTTCAAAGTCTTTTTTACATGATCGAACGCAAAACTGTAACATCCTTATTATGTTACAAGAGGCTGTGAAACTTGAAGTGTTTTGCCTAACTTGGTAACAGATTCTGGAACCTAGCCTCTTTCTTCAGAAAACTTCAGCATTGTGTGTCCAGACCTCTTGGCAGGTAGGACAGTTGACTTGCAACAGCTCCACCTTGGAATTGATTGCTTTTAGGGGCACCTTTGACTAATGAAGACATGAAACTTGAATCAAATGACACCAGTATGCTTTAATTTTTATCACTGCCCAGGTTTACTCACCCTTGTGTGCAGAATTCAGTTTGTCACGCTTTCCCAGATTTGAGATCAGCGAGGACTGCGAGGACTGCGAGGACGCTTGGCGAATAAAGAATGTTCTTCTTTTGCTGCGCCGGTACGCAATAATTAGTATAACGACAAGAAGGAGAACAGCCACTCCGGCTCCAGCACCACCGCTGATGATCCCCAGGCTTCCTCCAGATGATTTAGCAGCAGTAGAATTACCATGAACTGTCGTCTGAGTAGACGTTGACGTGACTGTTTGGGATAGTGATGGGCCTGAAGTGTTTGTGTTGGTTGTTGGCAACATTTGTTCAGATGTCACTTGTGTTGTCTCCGGTTCAGTTGTTCTAAACAAAGTTGGTGTTGGTCTCTCAGTAGCTGATTTTGTTGTTGCAGCAGCTGATGTTCCAGCAGAGGAGGTTGCTGATGGCAATGAGGAAGTAGTTGTGGCCGACATTGGTGAAACAACTGTTGATATTGCCGTATGCAAAGTTGCCGCTTTTGATGTAACTTGAGCTGTTTTTGAAGTTGTTGCAACTGAATTAGTTGATTGCGAGCTCAAAGCACTTGTTGAAGCAGCAGAGGCAGCTCCAGACGATGATTGTAAAGTTGTAGCAGTGGTTGATGTTTCATTAGTTGTTACAACAGTTTCAGCTGTCATATTGGGTGTGAAGGAGGCAGCTGTATTTGAAGTAGGTAGTGTTGCATTTGCTGTCAGGTTTGTTGCGGATGTTGCAGTAGTTGAAGTTGCGCTAATTGTATCCTTAGTTGTTTCAGATACAGCTGTTGGCAAAGTCGCATTTCTTGTTTTATCAATTGGAGATGTTGCATTTGATGGTGTACTGGCTGTGTTATTGAATGTGCCTGTTGCAACAGGTACTGTTGCGTTATCTGCTCTACTAGCAGTGGCAGGTGAAGTTGATGATGATATCGTTGTTGTTTCATTGGACATAGGCACAGTCCCAGATGATGAGATGACGGTAAATGTTGCCAACGTTGCTTTGCTCCGAGTGGCCATAGAATTCATTGTCAAAATGGTTGCAGGTGATGATGTGCTGGATGCGTTGGCCAATGTAGCAGTTCCTTTACTAGTGGTAATGGACACAGCTGTAGGACTTATTGTATTAGATGGAGAGGTTGCAAGAGACCCTGTTGCATTGTTTGTTACTCCTGGAGGAAATGATTTGTTTGTCATGCCGTAGGACACAGTTGTTACAGCTTGTAATGTTGCATTAGAGGATGTAGGTGCAACAGATGACGAAGTTGCATTTGTTTCAACAGTGGCTGCAGGTGTCAACGTTGCTGGTGACAATGAGGTAGTTACAGTTCGTGAGTCTGTAGCTGTACCAGCTGTTGGCAGTGGTGTATTTGACAAAGTTGCAGCAGAGGATGCAGGGGATGTTGACATGGATGTTGCAACAGAAAATGTTTCAGTCGATATTGTAGGAGATGTTGGAGGGGAAGTTGTGAAGGATATTGTAGGGGATGTTGCAGGGTAGGTTGTGGGGGATGTTGTAGGGGTTGTTGTGGGGGATGTTGTAGGGGTTGTTGTGGGGGATGTTGCAGGGAAGGTTGTGGAGGATGTGGTGGGGGCTGTTGTAAGGGATGTTGTAGGGGTTGTTGCAGGGGATGTTGTAGGGGATGTTGTAGCGGTTGTTGCAAGGGATGTTGTGGGGGATGTTGCAGGGGATGTTGTTGGGGATGTTGCAGGGGATGTTGCAACAGGTGTTGCAGATGATGTTGCAGTGGATGTTGTAAGTAATGTTGTAGTTGATGTTGCTAGTGTTGTCCCATTACCTTCAGATGTCCCAGGAGGTGTGCCAGCCACTGTTGTTGTAGGTTGAACTGTTTTTGCCAGCGTCGTAGCAGTGGGTGCAGGCTCACAACGATAAGATGAGTTTCCTGGTACATGCCCCGGCAAACACGGGCACAAATAGCTTCCAGCTGTGTTGTTGCACATTGATGTAGCATTGTCACACGAGTGGATTCGCCGCATGCACTCATCAATATCTGATACAACACGCACAGAAAACAAATCTGAGTTCATGCCTTCCACCCCACAAACGATTTTAATACAAGTTGGTATAGGTTACTGTTAAAGATTTTACCCAGACAGTGATAAACTGTGAAACTTTGCCAAAGCTGCTGGCTGGAGTTCTTTTATTATCAGTATGCACAGTGCTGTCATTAAACTCACAACCCTCACGCAAAAGTTAGATGGCTTGTGGATAACACATAGATCAAAGTGAGATGGCGCTAAAGCCAGACAAAACTAATTGAAACTTTTAATGAGGTAACTATTCGAATCGGGGGTTGGGAAGGAAGGAGAAAGGTTGAGTCAAAGCAAAAAAGGGAGTAATAGAAGACGCTTCAAGGAAGCCATGAAGGAGATGGTAACTCAGAGGAGCATGTCCGGATCTCAGCAGAGAATTAACACAGAAAGAGCAGAAATGACAGTAGCACCCTAAAAGAAAGAAGGGGATTAGTGATGGGCATAGAAAATGAACCATCAGACATAGGAACACTACAGATAGATTGTGAGGCAACGGTGGTTAACAAGGAGAGACAATAGTTCTCAGAGCGTACTGGCTAAGCCATGAGGTAGAGCAGACGAACGCACACCAATTTGACGCAATGACATATATAGATGAAGTGCCCAGAATGAGGAACTTGAAACAAAAACAACTGGGATAGACAGCATCACACTCAACTGCAAGGGCGGAGACCAACTTGTAAGAAAGAAAGAGAAAGAGAGAGAGGGCAGGTAGAGAAAGAGACGGAACTAGATCGAAAGAGGAAGACGGAGAACTGATCAAAATACCTGGCCAGAGTTTATTTAATGTTGACAGTCACGCATTTTTTTCCAAGCAACTTTTATCAGAAACCCAGCAAATACCTACATAACTGCACCTGTGACAAATAGATACACTACGTAGGGCCAGAGAGAGGAAGAAACTTAAGCATAAGAATTCTAAAGACTGTGAGAGAAAACATAGATCATAAAAGGCAGCCGGAAGAGACCTGGGGATCATGATAACCACACAAACACCATAACAGACAGGGGCTCAGGGCTTAGGTAACAGAGAAAAACACACCCAACGACAAATATATGCAGTCATAGGGAAAGAAACGGAGCAGTCGATCAACAATTTACTCCGCGACGGTCAGATACAGTCTGGGACAGATATAGAGAGGTAAAAAGGCACCGTGTGAATACATGAGTGTACATGTGTATGCATATGTGTGCATGTTTGTGTGTGTGCATGTGTATGTGTGCATTAGTGTACATGTGTTGTGTGTGTGCGTGCGTGCGTGTTTGCGTGTGTGTACATGTGCGTGTGAAAGGGGAAGAAAGAGAAGCAGACTGAAGGAAAATGCTGATATAGAGGAAGGGAAAAGTCTGCAAGGAAGACAGACCGTCATGGCAAAGAGGGTCTCTGACACACAAAGAGAGAAAGTGAAGCAATCCAAGAATTTCCTGAGGAGGCAGAAAGTTATTAAGAAAGACCCGTTACTATAACTGCGTTTATTGCTACGACTGACCTTCTAAAATAACTTGCATTTGAAGGAAAGCCGCTGTCTGAGTTTCTGTAAACGGCAAACTATTGCCTGGCGATGTCTGAACACTACTATTTCGATAGAATTGAAGCTTGCTCGCAATTGCGTTCGTCTTTGTAAACACTTTGCATTTAGGGTTACTTGTGCCGACACTCCCAACTGCAAAAAACACCGTCTGACCGTACTTAATCAGAAGGTCACCATCGCCTGGATCCAGTTGGTAAGTTTGTATTTTCTTAGTGTTTTGTGATCTTCCGGCAAAAACCGATGTGCTGGCCAGGAGCACATACTTGTTCGTTGATGCGTTCTTCATCCATGTCATAAAGAAAAGGCTGCATATCCCTTTAAGTGTTATTTTCACCGTCTTTACACGCGCTCCGCAGTCACCTGAGATATTTAGGCTAGGTGAGAGCATGGTGAATTTCTTCGCAGTGGAATTGCCGGTGAAACTCACCAATCCGCCTCCTCTGACCGGGGCGGATCCGACAGGATTGCTGACGCAGGAGGCGAAAGTGAGGCGGACACCTGTTCACGAAGAGAGAAAACAGCACGAATGTTCTGGTCTGTTAAGCAAGAGCTCGTTAAGGATCTTCTTTCACATGCAAATTGGTCTACAGAAACCTTTCAGGCAGGCATCAACGTATTTCTTCCTGTTGTCACCTCGCTAAACGCGGTTGTTTTTTAAGGCAGTTGATCCAGCCTACGTCTACAGGACACTTGGGCCTACTCACTCGTAATTTAATGTCTTTCAATCACTGCTGGATCAGAAAAAGGGGAAATTGCACAAAGTCGGTTGTTAGGTATCAAGTACCTTTCTTAAAGCTCGCCGTTTTATCATGGTGGAAGTCTCGCCGCCATAATTTGGCGCACGTTCCTAGTACTATCTATATATCTCTTCTTGACCAACAATCTCCCCACGGCTGGTAAAGTCCAAGAGACGACGGGGAGATAGTCTTGCTTCGTACCTGCTTTGTCTATCCCATTCGGAAGGAGAAGTAGTAGCAACAAGATCGCCGCAACACTGACGAACGTCCTCCACACCATTGCACACCTCATAAGATCCTTTTTAAACCCGGATAAGAGAATTCGAATCCTGACGCGTTGTCTTGCTCAACTGGCCTATCGTGACGACTGTTACATTAACCCTGTCGACGTCGGTTTGTCGACTGATTTCTCTGATACATCGAAAGCATCGCCCGGCTATTTCAATAATAGCAAAGTTCTTTTCTCTCTCACACACAGTCTCTCTATCTCTCTCTCTCCCTCTCTCTCTCTCTCTCTCTCTCTCTCTCTATTTATCCATCTATCTGTCTTCGAGCGCTTGGAAAATGCCTCCTGCCTGGATCTCATTCTCTGATACCCCTACCCCTATCCTATTGCCGCTTCGGCGTCAGCGAGGCGGCGCCGTTCGGCGCTCGTGCACCTTGGCGCTATCCCCGATGGCTGCGACACTAGCGCTGCCGCAGCTTACTAACGGATTTGTGTAGACCGTGTACAACGTGCAGCAGGTCAAGGAAAAGAGTTCTTCTAGTGATCTTATCACCAGTCTCGTATTAGCGCCTGTCCTGGACAGCTAGTGCTTGGAGGGGGGACCAACTGTTGCTACTGTGCCAACATCCAATGAACAGTTTCATATTCTTCAGCAAGGCACTTCAAGCTCCTCCATACGCGTCGCTGCTAGTCCTATCAAGGGCCGGGACTATAGCTAGGCACTGTTTCTGGACCTAAGAAGACTGACAACAGGTCAGGTGCCGCCAGCTTCCACTTCAGTTCGATGAGGGATCCATAGCGATCGTGATTTAGCGGCCTCCCGTCTGCTACCTGATCGTTCACAGTCCTTGATTCTCAACGTCAGCGTTCTTCCGAGTCAACCTGAGGAATGTTCGGGACGTGGACCCAGTGGTAGTAGGCAAGCGAACCTTTCTATACAGATATCGGCCTTTCTTTCAGAGAGTCAAATTTATTGTGCACTTCCACTTCTGTAATCCTCTTCTCCCTTCCCAAATCCTCGATCGCCTTGTTCAACTTCTCCGTCGCTTCCTTCTCCCTTTCACTCTAGTCATACTGTCCCAGAAGCTTGCAATTGCGTCAGATATGCCAGCAGCGCCCACATGCCAACTGCGCGGTTGTTGCACTGAGGGCATATCAGATTTGGAATTGTTCACGTGTGTGACACTGTTGCAGTGTGCACGTCGACAGATCAACTGTGCAGTTGTTGCAGTGCATGTCAGAAATGGAATCGTTGCATTTGCACTCGGGCCCGATAGCATTAATCGGAGCCAGCTCCGCACGTCGAGCTCTGCGATCTCGCCCTGGTACTCGTGCTTGTGTCCATACTTCAATATGGTGGCATTTATATTGCAAGAGGTCCATTTCTTTTTTTGACTGATTACTTAGCCTTCAGCGATGGGGCTGCAGATTCTCGATTTTATACCTTGGAAAACTTAAAAGGTTTGATGTATTGCGCAGCACTTGCACTGCGTTTATTCCACATCCGTGTATTAGCCCATCCGGTTAAAAGCCCAGGCAATGGGGTATATGGAGCGAATATAAGAGCAGGGCTCATACACAGAAGAATACGCTACGTAGTAGGCGTACCTGTCCACACGTACTACATGCAGATCTATGTACTGCAGGGCCTATGCACACAATCTATGATCCGAACGGGAAATATAGCCTTTTTTATTATGGGTTCCTGCTGCCTACTCGAGTGCGAGAGCAGTATCGGCAAATCCAACCCGAGCGCCGTATCGAGTTGGCTCACGTCGCTACCACGTGGAAGATAATGAGTTTTCATTACCGAAACGTGCCTTCAGAGAGGCAATTCGGCTTCGTTATGGCAAACCACTAGAGAACATTCCTAGCCACTGCCTGTGTGGGGCCCAATTTTCAGTCAATCATGCCCTGTCGCCGCCAATTAGGCACAATGAAGTTCGTTATCTGCTGGCCAATATATAACCGAGGTGAGCTCGGGACTCGGCAGCCGTACAGAACCAGAATTGCAACCTCTCTAAGGTGAGGGGTTCACCTAGCGATCCACATCGGTAGATCGGCACGCCCGCCTCGACATCCAAGCATCACGCTTCTGGGGAGGTAGAATTGAAAGTGCACTCTTTGATGTACGGATTATAATCCCAGCGCACGATCAAGTCTTTCTATCTCAGTACCGCTGTTGTACAGACAGCAAGAGCAGCAAAAGAAGTATCTCTATGAAGAAAGGGTACGAGAAGTTGAGCCTGGTTTATTCACTCTTCTCATTATCAGAGTATCACTGGAGGGTGCAGTCGCCTAACAGATGTTCTGTTAGACAGTCCTACACGAAGACAAGTAGCCGCATCGCTGAAGCTACAATCCGTTTTCGATGAAAACGACAGACGTTCAGTGGCGATGAAAACGTGCTCTTGAGGGTTTAAAGGTGGAAGAGTAGCTTGCAAAGTTCCGTATGGGCGGGAAACTTGGAAACCAAGGCGCGTGACATGCTTTTCCAGCGCGAGATCTACGGAGGTGGGCACAGTCAAGCGGTAGACCGTTCGCAATGAAAACGTGCAGGGCTGCTGTTACATACTGCACGGCGGGACCGACAGGCTTTTTTTGCTCGCGAGTAACTGGCAGGAGTTGCTCTTTCTCCAGTGATAATCAGATCTCTGTTAAAGAATTCCCTGGTCACCAGTCCACACGACACGGAAGAGGAGACAGAAAAGGTCTTGAACACGATGAAGAAAAAGAATAATAATAATAAACCAAAAAAGGGAGGGGTCTAGGAATAACAGGAATAACTACTAGCTTAAGATACACACAGGCAAAGTTCCCGTACGATAGGGCGTAATCTAAATTAATAACTATAAATAGTATGCAGCCAACGCAATAGAAAGGATAATGTATCATTAAATTTCATCTCCGATGTCTAAAGAGAAAACTCTAAGTTTGAAGCTGGAGTCACTTCACTGTAACGGAGTCAGAAAGTTACAGAAAAGGAAAGGTTCTGGGCGTGGTGAGCCAGATGTGAAAAGAAAATACAAAAAAAGCCCAGAGATCTATAGTTTTGAAACGGTCTTAGAACAGATGCAAGGTACAAGAATAAAACGATAAGATAAATAACCTATACATGATATCCTAAAATGGCCGTCTTAACAAAAACAGCAAAATAGGAAGATGGCATGTATGTCACAGGAAAGTCACTGGTTGAAAGATTGGTCTCCTCGGGTTGTGGAACAGACCCGGCGGGATATTGGTGGATGCAGTACGTGAAAATAATCCTCAAACCCAGATCCACCAATAGCAAGCCGGGTCTGCTCTACAACCCGTGGAGACCATCCTTGCTGGGATACACGCGCAAATCTTTGTGCATGTTTGCTCCAACACGGAGTGCGCATGCGCAACGGACTTAGACTAAACTCCTAGCCGAACAACTAAACAGACAGCTAGACTTATCGTTTTCGGTCGGCTAATTCTTTTCGCCACACGTTCGAGTGCGCTGTGCACTCCAAAAACGAGAAAAGAATTCGTTATTGAGGTCGGCTGTTCCGCTTAGCCCTTACTGTGCAGATGCTTTGCAATAGCGCAATTCCGGAGCGTTTTCTCGATCTTCAAAATTTAATATGTTTCTGGACACCCATGTGCCCGGATACCGGTATGCGACCATATTCTCGTTCTTACTAGCCACTCGCAGCTTGTTTCAATGAGGGGTTAAGGGGGCAAGTCGTTCCTGGCATACCTCAACAAGCTTCCGTACTCGCTCCTCCGGCCGAGCCCGCACGAGCATTTTCATGAAGTCATTAAAACAGCAACTGCTATTCCTGACTTCCCCAAGTTGCTTACCGAAAGCCCAGTTAGAGGGGATGAAAGAGCGCGGCGCTCGTGCCTGTCACCTCCCTTGGTGTGCCCATCGCCAGAAGAAAGTCCAAGTACTAGTGAACGCGTACTTTGATCCCAACATGTTTTTCCTCCTCAAGACTGCCTTCACTGAGTGGAGAAGGTTCGTGAAAGTGCCTGGGTGTAACGCAAGACCGTATGGCAACGCGCGGAAAAGAACTGGTCGGCCCTCCCACCGAAACGACAGCAGAGGTTGGTCAGTGTATCTATTTCAGATAGCGCCACTAAAGGCTAAGTGCGAATCCGTTTGGTCTACCAGTTATAATATAATTAATTATTGTTGATGAAATATCCCGGCTACCAACAGGTAGTGTGGTATGGGTACAATGCTATCCCTTCCAAGTGACTGTACACCCTGAAGCGTTGTTCAGGCCGAGTTGTTTAATTTTACATGTAAGCCCGGTCGCATCTCAGGTTTCTGCGACTATGGTGCGAAAGACAATAGTGTGACGACGGAAGAACGACTTCGAACCGTAGGCGTGAAAAATAAGAGCAGGCCTAGGGCCAACTGAAGGTTGCTTTTGGTTAAGACAATTGTTTTTCAGATGCCCTTTAGTCATCCACTGTTGCCGATTGGTTTGCTAAACGTTCCACTGCACTGCACATACTCCAAGGTCACAAGTAGTCTACGAAAGCACTGAAAAGTTGATATTTAGGATGCTGCCTTAATTTGTGGTGGGATAGAACTACGCGGAAATTGCAGCTTGTTTTAGAAGTAGTTCCCACACGTCCAATTTGGGATATTAATACAGCAACGCTAAGAGGATGCTCAAGGACATAATTGAATAACGTCGAGGGATCGATGGCACAGTACAGACTCGTCTTATGCTCGGGCCATCTTCTGCAAACATCCGGATCCAACAACTCTAACAGATGATCGTGCAAGCAAACGTAAAGAGAAAGGACCCGCGCAATCTCCAGGACGATTAAAGACAAAAGAAGCATGGGAATATGAGAAAAAAAAACATCGCCCTGTTCACAAACGTCTACGGTAGACGCTTTTCCGAACATTTGAAACTGAAACTCCGGGAAACTCACCAACAGAAATTGCACACAATCTCCCAATGAAAATAAAACGTGTGAGTTAGCAATCATTGCCATGTCGACGCCACCCAAAAGTGCAAAGCATAATTCGCAATAACTACATTCGCATTCCTGAAGGTGGCCATTCGGATCACTGTCAGGTCGTACCAATGGCATTTGTCCAACTGTCTTCGTACTCTTGTCATTCGTACCATTAAGAATTGACAGGACTCGCCTTTTGCCGCCGTGGCCTTTAGGCCATAGGGAACATGCACGAAAATACGACTAAGAAATCCATTCAGGCTGCTTGCAGCTGCCACCTTGCATTTACAGTAGCCTCTACTGCTTGTCAAATCTGGCTTGTTCTATATACCGGCAAATATTAAGCCAAGTTTACTCACGTAGGAGAGAACATCTTATTTCAATAATGCTACTGTGCGGCTCTCAGGGTCTGGGGGAACTCCCTTCAAAGGATGTCAATTTGCTAGTCCTTAGGGCTCATCTTGAGTTTATAACTTGATAATTCCTTGTATAGCTCGTTTTGAAGTTCTGCAACCGGAGATGATTCCTCATCCACGTTTAAAAACCCGATGTCCGGAGAAGCTTCCAAGAATCTGTCGCATTGATGGATGCTATTCAGTAAAGGCGCAATCACACATCTAAAAATATACCAGTGTATTGTATCATCAGTGGCGTGCTTTGACTCAAGGGCGGCGCAATCTTGGCTGCAGCTGCAGGCCAAGCACTGCAAATCTACGTTTTAGTATTCCTAGGTTGCAACCGCCTGTTGCGCAGGACGGAGACGCTGCCGGCTGAGGTGACCGAGTCGGCGGCAAGGTTATAAAAATTATTTACTGATAACAGGTTGCAGAGAACTGCAATCACGTTTTTGCTCGATCTTTTGTTCCACTGTGTTTCTGCTTACACCATCCAATCCCGTGAAATAATGCTGGAATGATTATAACTTATCCTCCGTTTACCGACATAATAACATTGATGCCACCTGGGGGGGGGGGG
>JAOWAW010046567.1:378-13750 GCA_028565695.1 Nicola tetela | reverse complement strand
AAAACGTGTGGTCAGTTGCCGGCTGGCAAGTTGTGTGCAAGTGTGCTCATGGCAGGGCTGCAGCACTACGCAGAACCCACAGGTTCGCCGGTCACCGCATACCACAGCAGGGCACAGATTTTCAAATGCACCACGGAAAGCTTGCTTATTCTAGGCCTCATTCCAAGCCGGATAAACATTTTTTTTTTTGTTCACCCAACCACTGTGCATCATTTCAACATGCTACTCATAAATATAGGACAGATTAGTAACAAACGTGCTTGTTTTGGGGTTTGGTGGACATGTAGGGGTCTGATCCAAGTACCTTTGTGCATGTTGGCCTACAAATTGCCTTTCAACATTTTGAATTGGTGGGGGCGAATTTTAGTGAAAACAGACCTTCCACTAAAATCACTAAATTTTGACCATCGCTAAAATTAGCGGTTTTACAGTAAATAGACCAATTGTCCAATTATGGCCTGGGTACAAGGAACAAGGCAAAGCCTGACTGCAGAGATCCATAGAGACAATGGCAAATGAAGACAAACATTGTTTGGCAGTTCTGAACACTTTATGGGCAATGGGAAAACTCCGGCGGAGGATGACTATTGGGCAGCAAGTCAGAGCTTGTCAAAAGGTAAGCACAAACTTTGACATGGTTGAAGACCCTGACATCAGATTTGCTTTCTACGTCTGCTGTTTCATTGGGTATATGGTACGGTGCAGTCAGGTCAAGAAACTAGTCGTCTTGGGTGTTCCTGCCTCTCATTTTCCTTTTGACAGAGCAATATTTTATGGCACTCATACTGATAAAGCCATGACCATGAGCTCTGCTTGTTCATATGTGCCTTTACTAGGCTAGCATTTGCCACCATCAACTGGAGAGGTGAACCTTATAAGTCAAGGTACTACTACTACTCCGTTTCCAACATGGGAGAATGTTATTGATGACTGGTAGCGGATAGTAGTTCCATTTGAGAGGTTTGTTTAGATGCTTAGGGTCCATGCATAGCCGCATTTTTCCGTTTCTCCACCACAAGGCCTGATATCCAAACACTTGGTGTATCAACCTCTTTCAGGATGCCACACTGAACAAGTCGTGTCAATTCCTCCTTAAGCTGTTGCTTTATTGCTATCGGAAATCTTCTCAATGGCATTTGAATCGGGCTGCACGCCGAATGCTGCTCCAGTCTAACTTCGCCTTCCAAGCACCTGAGACTTTTGTCGTCAAAGACATCATTGACATTCTGAAGAGACTTTTCTTCAGAAGTGGCTCTGCAAACATCACCTTATAGACGGAGGGTTCGATGTTGTGATGGTGGAAGCACATCAAGTCCATTTCGTGGCAGGTCTGTGCCCCAAGCAGCACAACCAGCACCTCTTTAATCACAATAAATTGTGTCTGATAAGAGTGCATGTTCTTTGGATTCATAATCACCCCTTCATAGACTCCTCTCAGGGACAACTTTGCTTTGCAATAAACTTGTGGTGTCGGCTTCAGACACACATTGGGAGGCAGATCTTTCTGCCGAATGACATTGCAGGAAGCCCCACAATCCAGCTGAAAAGTCACCTGCTTGTTGTCTAAGTTCATCTGCCTTGGGTATCGCCTGTCACCTATGATGTCACCTTTGGCTGTTTCACACACATCCGCTGCAAATTCGACTTCGTCTCCGACTGTGTACAGAGTTACTGACAAAGACCATTGTGAGTCCCTTCTGTCGCGAAGCTCCAATGCGTGCGCTGTCTGGCATTTTCGACACCGACTTGTGAAGTGATTCCAGCCTCCGCAGGATCTGCAAGTCTTTCCATACACAGGACAGGCCTCCCACGCCCGGTCATGCTCCTTGCCACAATAGTGGCACGTGACTCATTGCAGTTGTTGCTGTCCACTGGTTCTTGTGCAGAACCCTCACTGTGAGGACTGAATTTGGTGGACATCCTCAGGACACTCGATGGGGTTTCGTTTTGCTCCTTCAGCCTCCTCAATACATCTGGCTTGGTGCTTTGTTCTTTCCCTTGTGCGGCACATTTCCACAGCATCCTTGAGGTCTAGGTTTGGCTAGCATGCACTCACAGAGATCCTTATCCTTGATTCCAGGGATGAGTCCCAAAGGCTACCAAAGTCACACATAGCGGATAGTCCATGTAATTCTTGTACGAAGGCTGTCGCTGACTCATTTTGCAGCTGGACCCTTGAATTAAAAACGAAACTCTCATAAACGTTTCTTCTCAGTTGGAAGTGGCTCTCAATTCCTTCCAGGATTTTGTCTGGGTCTGCCATTTTGTCCTCAGGTAGTTCAACTCCTTTTAGCAGTAGAAAACACGCTTTACCCATAATTGTGCACAGGGTTGCCACTCTCACCTCAGCGCCTTCTTTCCCATTTCTGTCGCTATCATGTATTTCGACCACTGTTCCTTAAAGAACACCCACTGCTCATACTGCTTGCTGTCTGATAAAGTAACACTCACTTCAACCCCCTCTGGCGGTGGCAGTTGATATGCCATTTCAGGTCTTCTGACTTCTAACACCATGTATCAGTATACAGCCAGTTACTTGTAGACACTTCATTGAAGACAAGGCATCACAACACAATACCATATCCATTTAAACTGTCTCATTAAACGACAACACAATACCATATCCATTTAAACTGCCTCATTAAATGACACAACACTGCAACCATTTAACACATTATAATACACCTGTAACAGGTGTCACCTCCAAGACTGTGCATGAATGGCACAAGCTGTTTCAGTTCACAGTGGGGAAAATGGTGCTCACAGAGGAGGAGGAAAAGGAGCATGTTTGTGGATGCTGCTGGACTCTGAAGAAGTTCACAGCAAAGCTTTGACATACGTCCATGAAAACTCCATCAGGTCAGGAGCTGGCAAGCAAAACCTCACCATCACAGAGTTCCAGAGATGGGTAAACACTGAACTCATCCCAAAAGAGCTTGGCGGGAGAAATATGAACGGCATCTTAAAAAGCACTGCACAAACGTGGTTCCATCAGCTTGGATTTAAATGCATGTACAGGGTTGCCAAAAAAGGCATTTATATGGACAGTCATGACCGCCCCAACATTGCTAAATACTGTAAATTGAGAAATTTTCAGCCAGTTTAATTTTCAGCTATATTCGGCCGATCATGTAGAAGCCCAACATTAAACACTTAAATTTTTGCCACAATTTACCTCAGCCATGATGTCACAGGCATGCATACTCAAGTACTGATGCTACACATATATGTACAGACTAGACCAAATGGCCACAACAGCGCCAGAAACAAGAGGCAACAGAGAAAATGTAGGTTGAAACTTGAGCTGTTCGCCGCTACTGGCTTCATGGCACAAAAACAGGACTACATAATAGCCTGAACATAGGGGTTTCCCCACAGTAGCAACTGACAAGCACGGAATAAGCAATGAGAAGGAGATGGCATTTGCAGAGGTTCCCACTCAACCCGTTTCTTTGCCGGGAGCTGTTTTAGCTGTCACTTGAAAAAATTGTGAAACTGATGGACAAGTTCTAAAGCCTTCCACAGTAGCCACAGGATTTCTTGGAAGTGCCCTTTTTGTTTCCATTTTGGAGTTATTCAGTAACTGCCTGGTTTTGAAAATTTCTTGCTTTCACAAGTGTCAGGCACTGTCCCGAAGCGTTGAGTTGTTGAATTGGACAATTTCAGTTAGTCACGGCTACTGTCTGTTGCGATTTGCCTATAGCTAGAAGCCAAAGGACTAATGCTACCTGGCTTAGTGAAGAAGAAGTACCTGCGTTCAGCAAGGAGAATCAGTGACTCAGTGCAACAAAGACTTTGTGTCCGCTCCTGAGGTAGACAGCCTTGTTTACTGTGAAGGAAATGACTTCTCCCAACATAGCCTAACTTTTTCTGCTACTCTTTTCTGTGCAGGTAATGCCCAAACTGCTACTTTCGACAGGAGAGCTCAACAAACTTGTTCAACAAAGCTCAAGAATACTACAGACACTATGTCTTGCTCGAACAGCAAGAAAGGGCCATATATCAGTGTAGTGGTATATGTGATGTACTTGAGGAAGAGCCATTTTGTTTTTGATCATGGCGTGCATACATCAGTATGGGCCGCGTTAAGTACGGTTCGTGGCCTGCTGCACATAGCACAAGTGCCCAGCGTGAACATGCAGTGTAAGGGGAGGTTGCTGTGGCGTGACCTGACCTCTAGCCTGGGCTGAAAATAAATCTCAAACAAAAGTCTGGAAAACGCTTTTGGCTGAAATTTTTCATGGCCGAAAATTTCTCAGTTTACAGTCCAGGGACATCTTTCTCCTGATGATGGAAGAGGTGGAAAGAAGGAGCTACCACTACCTCCAAGAGGAGAGGTTGGATGGCAATGGGGAGAAGATAGTAACCATGCACCATGTGGATCAGTTTCATTGGGACAGTGATGATTCACTCCACAGATCTTCCCTTGGTCCCTTTGGAGGACATTTGAATGTCGAAAAGATGCTCCCATGTGAGCAGTCGTTAATGCTCGTCATTCAAGATGAGACTATCGTTCAGCAATGTGACTGCCATAAGTCATTCTGGGGAACAGAAGACATGTGGATGCAGTTTGGGAAAACGGATGGCCGGGGCTTAATGTTGAGTAGATTTTTAACAGAAGAGGTAGGAATCCCAGTCCCACCAGAACAAATCAATGACATCAATGAGCGCCACAGAAGAGCTAGCAAAACTCCAGTATAGCCAGTATTGCTGTTTGCAACAAGTTGACTACTGACCACTGAAGGCTGGTGGAACTGTGAGAAGATGCTCAAAGAGACAGATGAAGTGACTGACGTCCTGGAGCGCATGTACCCCCATGTTCAATTTGCATTTCTTTGACTGGAGCAGTGGACACCACCGGTATCCTCCTGACACAGTCGTTCCCCGCCACATGAATTAGGACCCTGGTAGGAAGCAGCCATGCATGCGCTCCACGATCATTCAGCGGGATGAAGATGCTGCTCTTATTGGCAAGGGAGTCGTTCAGGATCTGGTTATCCGCAATGGCAATGTTGTCCTGGCTACTGGTGAACCTGCCAAACTTGGTGACTCAAAAGGAGCTGAGCTTATATGTCATTGGGATGACCTTGAATGGTGGCAAAGTAAAGACACAGGGGATGTCCATGGTTGCTCGCCTAGAGGAATGCTTGGACATGAAAAGTACCAAGACAATGCTGAAACAGCTCATCCTTGTGAAGGGGCATTTGTGCATTTTTGGTCCCAAATATCATTGTGAGTGCTCTGCCATTGAGCTTTTATTGGGCCGTGGCAATTTCAACCTCTGCAGTAAGTGTGACTGCTCACTGGAAAGTTTACACATCAACAGCTGCCTGGCATTCTCAGATGTGCCTCTGTCTACAATTAGATAAGTTTTTCAGAAAATGCAGAGGTTACATGCAGATGTACAGGGAAGGCCATTCTACATTGTCCACCAAAAAGCAGGTGAACTTGTTCAAGTCTCACCGGCAGCCAGCACCGAGCGAGTTCCTACATGTTTAAATTTGTCATTTGCAGACCTGCCTTAGTCCTTTATTGTTCACATTTTACCTCCATGCAGTGCATTACAAGTTTCAAAACACCTTAAACTGAGCAACCAATGTGAAGCATGTGCACTCCTTGCTCCTCAATCCATGGGATCACACTCATCCTTGCATACTGTTTTGAGCTTGTCTTTTATGTTTTCTGTAATTTTGCTTTAGTTTACAAGACTTTACTTTTTTTCAAGTCTGCTAGAATAAAAATCAGTCCAGCAAGTTCCGTCCATGCATGCACAACCCAACTTTTCTAATTAAAACATTACAAAAAATAACCAATTTTCATTTGCCTTTCCTCTCAAACTTGAATCACTCTTACTCTTTTGTGGCATTTCCTTTTGCTTTCTATTTCGTTTGTTGTGTTTTTCTTCATTCTAATGCAACCAAATTAAAATAGACAGTAACAACAACCCCAATCACAGCAACAAAAAGGATTTGTGTTATGGATGTTCATTTATTTATATATTTTTTGGTGCTGGTTCATCAAGTCTCTTCTCAGAGTTGTGACAGTGCTTTTCAACGGCACCTGCCCAGCGAAATGGTTGAACAACCAAATAATACTGTAAGCAAGGTGAATACAATAGATCAATACTTGCACAGTAATACAGAAGGAGCAGTGGTGGAAAAACCTTGATATATATGCAGTATTGAAAAAAAATGCAGCACACGTTCATCTGTTCATCTCATACTTACTGTGTTCCTTTCCAATAAATGGTGTTGCCTGGCCATGGACTTGAACTTCTCCACTTCACCTGTGGAAGTGGTTCAATGGCACATAACAGAGGCTCACATAAGGCAAAACATCCAAGCCCACAGGCCTTCTCCCAATGGAGCTATCACTACTTCACTGCAGTTCACATGCAGACCAAAAAGAAAAAAAAAACCCAATTGCGATTAATAGTTAAAACCAAAGCACCCATTCCCAGAGTTGTCTCATTTCAGCCCATAAAATTGACTTTCTTCTGAGGACCTTTCCTTGAATTCCAAGGGTCTTACCATAACTTTAAGGAGAAGGCAAAGAACAGATCGACCTAACCCACACAAGAAATGAGCATCATGACTTACCAATGGTAGAGGAAGAACCTTCCACCTGAGATAAGGCAGGAGAACATCTCGATGCTCCACCGCAACTCGGCCAGCGAGTTCATCATCACTACCATGATAGATGGCAATACACTCCAAACTCTGCTTTCTCATTCTCCTTCAGCTTACAGAAGACTCAAGAACCAACCTGCACCAAAGACTTGAGAACTGACCTGCACCGAAGACTCAAATTTCTGCCACAAACAAACCCCCTGCACCTCCAGAATAACACTGCAAACGTTCCACTAACGAGTGGAGAATCGTTCGTTTTTCGCATTTGTTGGCAATTGCTGGTTTTCTCTCAAAACGCACAAGAAACAACAAGCTATCAAGTTCATCAACAAACTTTCACAATTGACATGCCTGAGCCTGAGGCTGAGGTCAGACTGTGCAAGCGTGGGAACGCACACCGGCTGCCATATGAACAAAACCTAACAAACCCATAAACATCGAAATCTTGCATTACGCATCCCCCAAAATGCCTCTGAAATGGGGAAGTGATACTTTTCTCTCTTGCCTCCATGAAGGCTGATCTTATTTTGATTTGGGGAATAGTATCAGTTACTGACTAAAGTTTGAGGTTTTAAAGAGTCACATCAAGTGGTTTATCTACAGCAGTTGTTCAAAAATTTTCACATTTTTGCCTGTGTGTACTGCAGAACACTTGTATGACACTCGCAGGGAATCACACCTTCCTTAGCTTGTCTGCAGGATTTTGTGTCGGGATTGACGATATGGGGAAATGAGAGAAAAGTTCTTAAAGCTGAATACACGCTGTTTGAGATCAAATGACTGAAGCTGAATACACACGTTTGAGATCAAATGACTGAAGCTGAATACACACGTTTGAGATCAAATGACTAATGCTGAATACACACGTTTGAGATCAAATGACTAAAGCTGAATACACGCGTTTGAGATCAAATGACTGAAGCTGAATACATGCGCTTGAGATAAAATGACATGCCCAATTTCCATGACATAATTCTTCAAATAACCGCCATGGTAATTATTAAATTGTCTGCCCCGGCAGTGTGCCGGTTGATCAAGGGTCACGTTTATTCGAGGAAGGCGTTTAATAAAATCGATTGGTGTGGAAAAGTTTGCAACTGTTTATTTCCAGTGTATGTATCTGTGGAGGCCAGCAGCATAACCAGAACTAATGGTTTCCAGCACGCATCAATGTTAAATTGCTACCGGGATTGGTTGTTTGCATGTAATTACTGGCACCTGAAGCAGTATTTTTCAGAGTGTGGTGTAACCACATTTTTAGCAACGTCTCTGCTACTCATATCTGCCTTTGCCTTCTCGATTCCTGAACTGCACGTGTTTATATTTCGAAGTACTGTACCTAAAATACCAATATCGATGTATCATCATTGTTTCAACGCTCCCACAGACCTACTGTACAGATTTGATGTGGGACATTCAGAGTCCAGACCACAATTGTCTTCTTGTTCTTCTTCCTCATTGTAACCTTTGCTGATGCTGGCTTCACTCGCCTCTTCGCTTCCTTCTTGCTCGTGTCCAGCAAGATTAGCATTTAAGGCACTCTTCCAAAGATAAGAAAGCAAGAGCAGCGCTATCTGAGAGTGGCTTGGACACATTTTCTTCAAGCAGCTCAAGAGCTTCTTCGATATCTATAACACAATGACCCACTTGCTTTTCCACCATTGTAGAAAAAAATATCAATTGCAAACCCTTATAGGGCAGGCTTTACAAACCACTGTCCAGGTTTGTCTGTGCATCTAAAGAGAATGCCGAGAGGCCCTGTTTTCATGCACGCTTTCAGATAAGAAAATCGCACAGTTGCTGTGATGATGACTGCTTCTTCTGTGTCCACCTCCCTATTTTTGTATTTGACTCTCTCACTCCATGTGAGCAAGTGAATGTTAATCTGTCTTAATACCAGGAGTAATTTAATATAATGTTTTTGGACACTGTCTAACCCAATTCAACTTTGTTTGCTACAGAACGAAGCAATGGCAGCATTTGTGGTAATGGGATTAAGGAGGAGGAAGAGGAGTGTGACTGTGGGTCACGGCAGGAGTGTCAGCAGGCATCACAGTGTTGCCAAACAACTGGATGTAAACTTCAGGCTGGCGCAGTGTGCGGGTAAGAAGCATGTTTGCAATTTTGAGAAGACTTGTCATTTTAGAGCAGTCCGAATGCATCTGACCCTGAGACTGTCTTCCTAACACAGGTGAGCTCTTTGGGCTGGCAGTGGCAATGCATCTACTCTAGTTTGAAAAAAATGCAGCCGTTGAGAATGTACTCTTTCTTTTTGAAAGCGGACAAAAACAGTTAGACTTAGACTTTCTTTTCAGGGCTGTGATTCGCAAAGCCTTCATTTGGGGTACAGCCAGCCGTGTGGCCTGCTGGATCACTAACAATTCAGCAGTTACATCTCCATGGCCCACATAAAGTTTCCAGGAGCAAGGGAAGAGGAAGACAAGGAAGCATGAGCACTAGGCAAGGAAGGTGCGATGAGAACAACCCCATTCCTGGAGTCAAACTGAGAGTGGTTTGCATGAGCAAAACTTTCAGTCAAAGAACGATATGAAGCAGTGCTCAATAAAGGTCACAGCAAGACAAAGAAGAGTGACCTCTGCTTGGGCTGCTCTGGGCAGTTAAAGCATGGCCAGGTGGCAAGAGCTGATCTCAAAAACTGTGCATTTTGGGGCCATGTTGTAAGCAGGCTGAAAACAGCTGGTAGATTAGGGGGTGTTTTTCACACTTAACCTATTCTGTTCCGTTTTTGTCCTACTGGCAAAATAACTCAGGTGGTTTAACCAAGAAGCCCTGTACTTTGCCACAAGACCTCAGGAAGATAACAAAACCAGCAATTTTCATAGCAAACCCCCTTTCATTTGATAAACTGGACCAAAATAGGCTCACTGACATGTTTTGGGGATTGTGTTACATCTACAACCACCTTAAATCCGCCATTTGTTCTAAAAACAGATCATTTAAAAGAGAAAATGCGGAGGTAAAGATATCAATAAAAAGTTTGGAAATCAGGTGGAAAAAATCCTAATTTCAACCTAGTTTATGGGTCTGTCTGCCCTTGCTGATCAATGACGTAGATTTATTAAGCAAAACATCTAGGCATGACCCTCTGCACCTTCAATTATTCTTTTTCTGCACATCTGTGCAAAAGATCACTTATTCCAGACAGGGCAAAACTCCCAGAATGCTCCCAAAGGTCATGTAGCTATATGTTGGCCCCATAGAAGTCTAGACCTCCACATATGCAGTTGAAAAATTTTTTGACAGTCTTATTGCACTCAATACAAGAATTGCATTAAGTTCACGTACACCTGCTGGATACCTTAACTTTAAATGACTGTTGCTAAGCAACATAAGAGAAAACGTATATTCGACCATGACCACGGACCGCTATACATGACTACTAGTATAGGCACTAGTGCTGAGTGCCAAGCAAGGCCAGTATCTACTAGTATAGGCACTAGCGCTGAGCGCCAAGCAAGGCCAGTATCTACTAGTATAGGCGCTAGCGCTGAGCGCCAAGCAAGGCCAGTATCTACTAGTATAGGTGCTAGTGCTGAGCACCAAGCAAGGCCAGTACTAGTATGAGGATTGGCACAAACTTCAATCGGCAAAGAAAAGGATGAGCCCAAGCAGAGAAGAAGAGGTTGGTACCGGTAGTCTTGCTGGTAGTTTGTCCACATCGCGCATGGCTGTCTGGATAAATTGTAGCTTTGCGTGTGCCACGATCAAGAAAACTACAAGCGACATTTCAGGATCGAGTGGTCAATTGTCTGGTGAAGCAAAGGAGCATCGCTGCAAGCTCTTCAGTGAACAGTTTGCATTTAGTCAGTGTCAAAGCCAATCCTCAGCTCGCAGCCTACAGGGGAGTTTGAATCCTATATGGTTAGCTTTGATAAGATGTGTGAGTGCCTCTTTCTCCCAGCCCTGTCTCTCACTTGTGAGAATATGACTGCTTTCTCTGATGCATGATGTGCTACAATCATGTACATTCTACAATGTAGTACACTACAGCATGTACAGTATTCCAATGCAGCTATTTTTGGTTCTTGTTAACAGGCCCGGGGACTCATCCAAACGCCCACGTGCATGTTGGCCTACACCTTGCCTTTCAACAGTTTAAATTTGCCGAGGGGGGGTGAAATTTAGCAAAAATGGACCATTCGCTAAAATCACTAAAATTTGACCTTCACTAAAATTAACCTCTTTACAGTAGTTGGGACAGGGTTATTGCACAATGCATATGCCATACACAGTAGTCAGGACAGGGCTATTGTGCAATACATTTGCCATACACAGTATTGTGCAATGCATATGCCATACACAGTATTGCACAATGCATATGGCATACACAGTATTGTGCAATGTATATGCCATACACAGTATTGCACAATGTATATGCCATACATAGTTATACTGCAGAGTCAGGACAGTGCTACTCAAATTCTCACCTTTTCATGGAAAGTAGAGAAGAAGAGTCAACAATTGTTTCTTATGTTCAGAAATGTGACAGTTGGTCTGGTGGTGTAGCAGGAAGACATAAGAGAAGAAACTTAGAGCTTATGATTCAACCTTTGTGCAGTTTGTACCATATTTCATTTAATGACCGACCCAGTTGAGATAGCTCATCTGATATGACCATCTGGTGGTGAAAACTTGCTCCCTCATCATCATCACGGAGCCAATTATCAGCTTGCTGCTTAACACCTGGTATCTTTTATGAAATGATGAGCTCCTGCACGCTATATAGCAGAATTTCCTCTGCAGAAGACGTAAGCGTTTGCAGATCCTTACTCCCAGGAATGATATGCCACACCTTTTACTGCACAAGTCATGCAATTGATATCAACCAGGAGAGCAAGCGTGTTTGTTGGTGTGCAGGTGTTTTTCTCTATGTCTGTGTTTGTTTGCATCTGTGTATTTATGTGAGGGTTCACATCCTTATGTGTCTGTGTGTGTTGAACTTCTCAGGCCACAAGATGGACCATGCTGTAATGATACAACGTGTCAATACACGCCAGCTAACCAGATGGAGTGCAGTGAGACTCACGAATGTCGCATTGGCAAAGAGATGTGCAAATATCCTTTTCAGCTGTTGAGCTGTTCTCTCTTTTGTGTAGCGGGTGGGGTTTAACAACTACCATCTGGAATACCACCAATCTAGCCCTGTCATGGACACCTATTGACTATTGTTATTTATGGATAGCTTATTGATAGTTATAGTCACGTGTTGCCTTGTAACATGGGGAGACCTTTTTACGGTGTTATCCCTTTGTAAGATAAGTATGATTGCCTTATCCATTGTAATCAGCCGTGAAATCGCTATTTTGTCACTCCCTCAAAAAATCACTGCTCTCCATTTAGTGCCCTGTCATTGCATTTTAGAGAAGATCAGTACCCATCTCAGATCACCACTTACTTTATAAACCACCCTATTCAGGGTTTGTCAGATCGTCAATTTATGGTATTGTCCAATTCAATGTTGCGAACATATTCATGAAGGAATATCTGTAACTGCAAGTATTTGTCAGATTTTCACTAGCACTAATCATCAATATCAGTAGAATACCAGTAAAATGCCTTGCATAATTTGCTGCTTCCTGTACAGTAAGCTCTTACACCAAAGAAAATACAGCCTGAAATATTGAGAACATTTCAGCCTAAAGGAAGATCTTTCCAACCAATATTGAGAATATTCAAGCCTAGAGTAAGGAGATTAATGAATAATTTGAAGAACATGCACATAGAATACTTCATTATAGACTCTTAAGGCAAGACAAAAAGATGACTACAAAAGAGCAAAACTTTTTGGTGTCTATGCCTTCATCAGTTGCATGACAATTCTGTTTGACATGAGAAATCTCAAACAAAATGGTCGTGCAACTGAGCTGAAGAACATAGTCTGGTGTTGCCACATTTAGAACATTTGCAGCCTGCGGCCAGACCAACCGTGTTGTTTTTGTGCATGAGCTTACTGTATTGCATTATCTCAAATTTAGTGATATCTCAGCAAAACTTGCTTGGACCATTCCCAAGGTTGCCGATCCATGGCCTAGGCAAATTAGGCATTACAGGATGTAACTTGTAGTGCTCCATTCACCAAAACTTGAAACCACTTATTATTTTAGCCAATTTTCCTCAGAAATCCACAGAAAAATTTGTCTTTTGAGTTGGATTACAGTACAATTTTTACTGATATCAGTAATTGGTAAGAAAGAACTGAAACAGTAACTTACAGATTTTATCGGTAATTTTGACGACACTGCTAATTTCACACGGATGCCTCAGTCCTTGGAATATTTTGTGCAATTCTGTATTGATGTCTTATCCATTGCAGTCTGTTGTGTAGTTATGCATGGGTGTCTTATCCGTTGCAATTTGTATAGTTATGTACGGGCACCTTATCCATTGCAGTATGTTGTGTAGTTATGTATGGACACCTTATCCATTACAGTGTGTTGTGTAGTTATGCATGGACACATCCATTGCAGTCTGCTGTGTAGTAATGTACAGACACCTTATCCATTGCAGTGTGTTGTGTAGTTATGTATGGACACCTTATCCATTACAGTGTGTTGTGTAGTTATGTATGGACACCTTATCCATTGCAGTGTGTTATGTAGTTATGTATGGACACCTTATCCATTACAGTGTGTTGTGTAGTTATGCATGGACACCTTATCCATTACAGTGTGTTGTGTAGTTATGCATGGACACATCCATTGCAGTCTGCTGTGTAGTAATGT
>JAOWAW010046456.1:0-11580 GCA_028565695.1 Nicola tetela | reverse complement strand
TATCAATACGTACAATAGGGTATGTCCGCTATCAATACGTACAATAGGGTATGTCCACTATCAATATGTACAATAGGGTATGTCCACTATCAATATCTACAATAGGGTATGTCTGCTATCAATACATACAATAGGGTATGTCCACTATCAGTATCTACAATAGGGTACGTCCGCTATCAATACGTACAATAGGGTACATCCACTATCAATACGTACAATACGGTATGTCCACTATCAATACGTACAATAGGGTATGTCTGCTATCAATATGTAAAATAGGGTATATCCACTATCAATATGTACAAAGGGTATGTCCGCTATCAATACGTAAAATAGGTTATGTCTGCTATCAATACGTACAATAGGGTATGTCCGCTATCAATACGTAAAATAGGGTATATCTGCTATCAATATGTACAAAGGGTATGTCCACTATCAATACGTACAATAGGGTATGTCCACTATCAATACGTACAATAGGGTATGTCCACTATTGATATGTACAATAGGGTATGTCCACTATCGATACGTACAATAGGGTATGTCCACTATTGATACGTACAATAGCGTATGTCCACTATCAATATGTACAATAGGGTATGTCCACTATCAATATGTACAATAGGGTATGGAGAGAACACAACTCATCATTCACACAAAACTGAACACAAACACTTGCATCTAAAGTGCAATCATCTCAACAGGCAATACAGAAAACAGCTCAGACAATACAGAAAACAGCTCAGACAATACAGAGAACAGCTCAGACAATACAGAAAACAGCTAAGACATGACTGAAAACAGCTCAGACAATACAGAAAACAGCTCAGACAGTACAGAAAACAGCTCAGACACAACTGAAAAAGGCATATAGAAATTGCATATTCAAAAGAAAAATAGAAATTGTATACTCAAAAGACACATACAAATTGTATACTCAAAAGACACATACAAATTGTATACTCAAAAGACACACAGAAATTGTACTTCCTCCGACTTGCCAAAATTGGCCCTTATCTCGCAATGATAACTGAACTTTGATTTTGTTACTTTACAATTATCGTGCGGAGTCTTCTGTCTCTTTAGAGGGCTCATAACACCAGAAGACGTGTTTGAGATACTTTTGGCCGGCAGCCTTGTGTGGATCAAGAAACACATTGCATGAGTTTAGACTAGTTCCAAACAAGCACAAGCGCAACATGTCCAGAACTGACCAATCCTGTGCACGTGCACAAACACCCACCTTAACCAAACATTGATGGAATTTACCATTCATTGTTTTTCTCTGAGATGAGCCAAGAGAGATGATGACCGGAGCAAAGCAGTTATCAGGCAAGAAGCCTCCACAGTTGTATCGAATAACTGCACACTCTGTGGGTCTAGAAACTCCAAAAAGGCCTGTGAAGGCTCTCAGGCGGAAGGTCGGTGGTGACTTACTGACTCCGGCACGTTGGAAATTTGTGGCTGAGTACTTCCAGCTGTCAAAGGGTAGGGGTCGCCTGCTGCAAGGTAGGATGACTACTTTGAAAAGTAAATTCCCAAGCTGGGATTTGTCAGCTCGAACGGTTTAGCACCTGGTGCAGCAATACAAAGAGCAGAGTGAAAACGCAACAGTAGAGGACGTTGATTTAAGCCCTCAATGAGCGCACTGTGGCAGCCACAATCTGAAGCTGACGGAAAGCATTGCTGCGAAGCTCATCGAAATCAACAACAAACATTGGGGCAAGCTCTCGTGTAAGAAACTTGCTGGAAAGCTCATCGCTGAAGGATTTTCCTGCAGCAAAGATGCTGTGTGACGATGGTGCAAGTCACTTGGAGCCATGTGCTGCAAGCATTACATACGCCCTAAACTTTCTGCATGCCAAAAGCACGATTGACTTGAATGGGTGCTCAAGGAGTATAATGCGAAAACCGGAATTCGAATGTTTGGTGACAACAACGACACGTCACGGAGATGAAAAATGGTTCTATTTGATGCGCAATGGGTCAGTGTGCAGGGTGTTCCTGACCTATAAACGCAATGATGACAGTGTTTTGGAGAAAGTTATGAAGATGCCAGCCAGTCCCAAAGTGTACCATAAAAGTCGGATGCTGAAAGCCATGTTCCTTGCAGTGACAGCAAAACCGAGACCTGAGTATAATTTTGACGACAAGATTGGCATCTAGCTGTTTACAATTGTCTGGAAGGCTTGTCGGAGCAATCTGGTGACTGGAACGGTGGCCGGTGAAATGGAAATCTTAGAGCCTGTCACTGTCAATGCTGAGGAGTATCGCAAACTCATGCTGCGGAAGGACGGTGTTTTTGATGAAATTCGAAGAAAAATGTAGTGGTTCTGTAAATCATCTGGCAAACCTGAAGCTGGCCAGATTCTGTGGTATCAGAATGACAATGCAAAGCCACACACCGCCAGAGCAAACGAGTGAAACTGGGCTTGACACGGAAAGATGAAGGGTTTCAGCATTCGAGTAGTCACCCAGCCTGCGCAATCACCTGACTTCAATTGCAATGACCTTGCATTTTTGCGAGCCTCCAGTCTGCCACGGAACTTGTCGCAAAGGAGAATATCAAGGACCTTTGTTTAGCTGTCATCAAGTGTTGGGAGGAACATTCCTTGGAGGACATGTGCGTGGTTTGGTGCTGCCTGTACTCTTCTGTCAAGGGCATTCTAGAGTCAAGCGGCGACAACACCTACAGCCGCCACGTCAAAAGCCGCACCGCCCACCATGCATCACTCAAGGCTAGTGACTTGCACGATCACAAGTGCCCACGGCAGTTGGTGAAACATGCAATCAAGGCACGTGACAAGCTGAGCGCGGTAATCGATGGGGCGGATTTGGGGGAACTGCAGGACAGTGACACCGCCTTTGCCAGCTCAGATGATGATATCGATAGTTGATTTAGTAACTTTCTTTCATTATGCTACCTGATTTTAATCCTATCTTTCTTGTAAGAGAGTTTACCAAGCCCTATTCTTCATAAAATATACTAGAATGATAAGCCCCAATTTTGGTAAGTCGGAGGTAGTATACTCAAAAGACACACAGAAATTGTATACTCAAAAGACACATACAAATTGTATACTCAAAAGACACAGAAATTGTATACTCAAAAGACACATAGAAATTGTACAGTCAAAAGACTAACAGAACTTTCATAGTCAACAGGCACATAGAATAATTGTATACTCAAGAGGTGGCTGCATCTCCACTACAGCTTACCTTGGCTGTCAAGCCCGGCATCAACTCGGACAAATGGCGATTTAACTCAGTTGTCTAAAATGAAAACAGAGAGCAGTCATTTGTCATTACCCTGCAAAATACATCCCATGTAAAGTGGAACCTTACAATTACGACCACACATGGGACTGGACAAAACTGGTCTTAATTCTGAGGTGGTCTTTATTCTGAAGGACTCTCCTCGCAGTGCCTGATGCACATAGATACAGGATCAGGCCATGAGACTCTCTCAATATTTGCTGCATTTCAACAAATTCTTCAGAGTGTGTACATATGCAATAAATTAATGAATGAAGAAAGATGGAAAGAAAAAAAGGTAGACACAAAGATGTGGGCAGGCTTGCAGAAAACCAAGGATCACACAGTTTAAAGAAGTCACTCATTGTGGTTTGATGGCATGCATTGACAAATGCTGACTGAAGTTTTTCTGCAATACTAGCAATGTCCATAAACCTGTCCTGGCCCTTCTCCAAGGCAAACAGCTTCAGTTGTTCTGCCCAATGGCATGCTGCTATGAAGGTTTTAATTTCCAGCTTGTCAGTGGTACCATCTTCAGTTTCCTCTTCTTCCTCTGTTTGCTTGTCCAGCGTTGCACTTTCCTCAGCAAGGAATTCTTTCACCAACTCCCTTTCCCATCCATAAACTACACTTTCCACTGCAGGGGCATCTTCATCAATGCCTGTGTAGTTATCTGCACTAAGTAGTTCTTCAGTATGAAGTTCTTGCCCAGCAGTAGATAACAACTGAGAAGGAGGCACTTCATCCTCAGAATCAAACTCAGGCAATGTTGCACAGGCTTCCAAATTCTTCTGGGACTGTAGACCAGTCATGGTTGACGGTTTCCATCTTGACATCATTGACAGCTCCAGTGATTCACTTGCATGGGTCAAGGGCATTGATGCTTTTTGATGCATCCTTACTAAGATTTATTCTTGCCAGCATAGAGCGGAGAAGACAGGCGTGGTAGTGGCACTTGATGTTCTTGATGATTCCATGGTCAAGAGGTTGCAGGACACAGGTTGTGTTGACAGGTAAAAATATGGTTTTAACGTTCGAAGGGTCTATTGTGCACTGATGTGATGGTGCATATCAAAGAGCAACAAGATGTCACGCTCCTGAGTGTGCATCTTTCGGTTGAATTGCTCCACCCAGTCTGTAAAGATCGCTGTCGTCATCTGCGCTTTCTTGTTGGCCATCTAAACAACTGGTAGGAGGTCAAGTGAGACATGTTTGAAGCATTGTGGCTTGGCAGCATGTCCAGTCACAAGGGGGGGGGTCTCAAAATCACCAACAGTGTTGATGCACATTGCAATGCTTGGCCTATCCTTCAAGCGTTGCCACTGGCACCTGTTCCTTGAACTGCAAGAGTTTTATCCTGGAATGTGTAAAAGGATCGCCCAGTCTTGTACATGTTGATAATGTTTTCTGGAGCATAATAAAGAATAATTGTTGGCAGACGTCCTCTCCATGAATTGACAGTGACTTGACTGACATTGCCACACTCACCTGACAATGTTGCACACTGAATGTTGTGGCATTGCTTGAAACAGTGAAGCCAACCTTCAGATGCCTTGAAATCTGACTTGCTCATTGTCAATTGCCGTGCGAATTCCAGAGCCTGTTTGCTTATCATCAGCCCACTGACTGGAGTGTTTTACGAACAAACATGCTGAAACCATTTCATGTAAAAGTGTCAATATCATTGGTTTTACATTGGTAGTGTGTGCACTTTTGGGAGGGCGTTATGTTGCTCTTGTATGCTTCAACAAGCTCCACTTTCCTCTTCAAAATTGTTTGCACTTACTTGGCACTTGGCATGCAACATGTTATGCCAACTTGCTTCCGGTGCCAGTATACATCTTGGCACTTGTTGCGCGGCCCGAGTGACTGGCACAGCATGCTCTGGCATGTAGACTACGGAACACTGTAGCCGCTTGTACATGGATGAGAAGTTGTACTCATATGCATGGCATGAAGCCAAGGTGGTTTCGAAGCAAGGCGGAGGGAATTCTTTGGAATTTGTGCAGTTTGAGAATGATCAGGGTAAGAAATTAGTGCCCCAGAGTTCGGGCTGGTCGCAATTTCAAGGGAAAATGCTTGTTCGGGACACAAAAAAAGTTGTTGTAACTCTGAATTCTGAGTGTTTGTATTTCTGAAAGTTTTAGTTTGTGAGTAAATGGTGCTCGTGTAGGCACCGGGAAAAAGTGGTTGTCATTCTCAGGTGGTCGCTTTCTGAGGTGGTCGTTAGGCGAGGTTCCACTGTACATGCTGATAGCACGTTTTCAATACATTCATTTAAACACTTTTTAAAAAGAAGGTAACAAGTGTCAACATATTGCAGACTTCACTCTTCCTTGACACCAAGTATTTGACTAGAAGAAAAAAAGACATTTACCGAGAGTCGGTCAAACAGGTCATCACCACCGCTCTTGTCACGCATGAACAGCTTGATGTTCTTGAACACCTTAAACAGGAAAGGCACATAACACCACAGCAACAAGAAAGAATGCTTTAGAGACTCTTCTTGTACAGATACATGACAAGACATCAATAGAAAAGAAAGACATCACAAAAACAGAGAAAATAAATTAAACCAGACAGACAAGGCAAAATGGGCAGATCAGGCAGACTGGACAGATTAGACAGAGTGGACAGACTGGGCAGACAAGATAGACTGGGCAGACCAGCCAGATTGAGTAGACCAGACTGATTGGGCAGATCAGACAGACTGACCAGACCAGACTGACTGGGTAGACCAGGCAGATTGACCAGACCAGACTGACTGGGTAGACCAGACAGACTGACCAGACCAAACTGACTGGGCAGATCTGGCAGACTGGGCAGACCAGGCAGGTATATCCCTGGGGTTCCTATGGTTGATTACCGGTATGTCATACCTCTGGGGTGCTATGGTTGGACATTTCATATTCCTGGAGATACTATGGTTAAATGTTTCATATCCCTTGGGTACTATGATTGAATATTTCATATCCCTGGGGGTACTATGGTTGAATATTTCACATCCCTGGGGTACTATGGTTGAATATTTCACATCCCTGGGGTACTATGGTTGAATATTTCATATACCTGGGGGTACTATGGTTGAATATTTCATATCCCTGGGGTACTATAGTTGAATATTCTATATACCTGGGGGTACTATGGTTGAATATTTCATATCCCTTGGGTACTATGGCTGATTATTTCATATCCCTGGGGGTACTAAGGTTGAATATTTCACTCTCAAGCGAATACAAGCAGGTTACACCCCTCAAAGAGACTGCGGTTGCCCTTTAGCATTATTGGTTTATATTCGTGATATGGTACTGTGATCAAGCCGCCAATGTTCTAACTATGGCAATATGCCATTTTCTAATTTTGCTTTGGGTGATCTGCCTTTTTGTTGTAGTTCCCCTGCCTCGTGCTGTAGTTCCCTTGCCTTGTGCTGTAGTTCCTCTGTCTCATGCTCGTAAGTTTTTGATTTTTTGTTGTACGGAAAAACAAGAAGAGGTTGGTTCTCTCCCCTCCGTGTGCTTGGGACAGGTACTGCATGGCATAGCTCAGATCGCTCTTAATGACTAACATAACTCAACAACTTTTTCCCTATAGTACAAAACATATCTCTGTTTATATTTAACTCAACAGCATAGCAGTCAAGCACTTAAGCATCATGAATTGCCCCAGAGGTTTACCAGGTGAGAGAGCTGTATGTCATCACCGGTTGATAGGACTAGATTTGAAGAGCCTCAATAAAGATGCATGGCTTACCTGCTTCTCTACATGTACATGGTTCTGGTAGCGAATTGAATCCTTTCCCAGAAAATCAAACTCAACGACAAACTCCTTGTCCTCCCAAGTGTCATGAAGTCCTGTGTTAAAGAAAACAAAGACGTCAGCTACATAAGACAATTAACAGTTCATGGGAAGAAGGTATAAACACTAACCAGTAAAATTATTTGATCCTCTGTGGCAACACTGCAACTATGGTAACACTGCAACTATGTTAACACTGCAATCATACACATTATTTACTCACCTGTCACGGACACACATTACTCAACTTAACAGCTTCCACATTAACTGTTTAAATACAGGTCAGTTAAGTTTGATCATATGACTGATAATGGTCTTCAGCCTTCTGTGCCTTCCACTTTGACAATTTAGAGTATTACAGTTCCCCTCTGCGATGCCATTAACTGTGGTTATCACTAATAATTGGCTGTAGTAAAGATCAATGAAACTACAGTACTCAACAAATAGGAAACAGAGCCAAAGGCATCTGTCTTCAACGATCAACATAAGCCAGCAAAAGACAAATCTCTCTTCAACGGTTAACATAAACCAGCAAAAGACGAATCTCTCTTCAACGGTTAACATAAACCAGCAAAAGATGAATCTCTCTTCAACGGTTAACATAAACCAGTAAAAGATGAATCTCTCTTCAATGGTCAACATAAACCAGTAAGAGAGGAAGCTCTCTTCGATGGTTAACATAAACCAGTAAAAGACGAATCTCTCTTCAATGGTTAACATAAACCAGTAAAAGAGGAAGCTCTCTTCAATGGTTAACATAAACCAGTAAAAGACGAATCTCTCTTCAACAGCTAACATAAACCAGCAAAAGACGAATCTCTCTTCAATGGTTAACATAAACCAGTAAAAGACGAATCTCTCTTTGACGGTTAACATAAACCAGCAAACAACGAATCTCTCTTTGACAGCTAACATAAACCAGCAAAAGACGAATCTCTCTTCCATGATTAATATAAACCAGTAAAAAACGAATCTCTCTTTGACGGTTAACATAAACCAGTAAAAGATGAATCTCTCTTCAACAGTTAATATAAACCAGCAAAAGACGAGTCTCTCTTTGATGGTTAACATCAACCAGTAAAAGATGAATCTCTCTTCAACGGTTAACATAACCAGTAAAAGAGGAATCTCTCTTCAACAGTTAATATAAACCAGCAAAAGACGAATCTCTCTTCAATGGTTAACATCAACCAGTAAAAGATGAATCTCTCTTCGATGGTTAACATAAACCAGTAAAAGACGAATCTCTCTTTGACGGTTAACATAAACCAGCAAAAGACGAATCTCTCTTCAATGGTTAACATAAACCAGCGAAAGAGGAATCTCTCTTCAATGGTTAACATAAACCAGCAAAAGATGAATCTCTCTTCAATGGTTAACATAAACCAGTAAAAGACGAATCTCTCTTCAATGGTTACCATAAAGCAGCGAAAGAGGAATCTCTCTTCAACGGTTAACATAAATCAGTAAAAGATGAATCTCTCTTCGACGGTTAACATAAATCAGTAAAAGATGAATCTCTCTTCGACGGTTAACATAAACCAGCGAAAGAGGAATCTCTCTTCAATGGTTAACATAAACCAGTGAAAGAGGAATCTCTCTTCAATGGTTAACATAAACCATTAAAAGAGGGATCTCTCTTCAATGGTTAACATAAACCAGTGTTGTATCACATACATATATCACTTGCGGTATCACCTGTATTTTCCAATTCACCCGTATGAACATTCACCTGTGAAATCCCCTATATATACGCACCCCTTGACAGAATAGAGTTAGTCCAATACTCTCACTTGGTGCAGCGAACTTAGAGCCAAAATGGAGTCACAGGTGAAGGATGGCAAAGAGGCTCCTTCAGCCTTGTACAAGGAGGAAACTACTCCAATGACCTCAGCAACAGAGGAAACAGAAGAGACGAATCCTGCCCCAGTACATGTTGATGACGAATGGTGGGTGTTAGAAGCCAGTTACCAGAAGTCAGGAAGGGCATATGGACTGACAGGCGAAAGCCTTCTCAAATATGTCTCGGAGTGTCTTCATGATGCTAAAGAGCATGGGCAGCAGAACATGGAATGGCAGTTGAGAGCAGAGGAGCATCAAGAATGCGCTTGCAAAGCCAAGTTTAAGCTGTCTATTGAAAAAATAAAACTCGAAGAGCAAATGGCCCGCTTTAGATTCGAGACTGCGCAAGCTGATGCTTCATCCTCCTGAAAGCAGACTTTGGATGAGTCATGTGTGACCGTTCCAGAAGCATGGAAAATGGATGTACTGATCCTCGCTGACCCAGAAGACATTGACCTAGTTCACTTCAGAGACTGGCGGACATGCTGGGAAGATTACGCCAAAATAACCCATGTTCATGACGAAATCTTGGATATATCTGGCAGGCAGGCTCTCATTTGCTAAGCTTTATCAAACAACTGGACTATTCTATGGTCAGCCGGGAGGCTCAGGATCACAACTTCCGATGACCTCAGCGCCATTATCAACAAGTTGTGAAAATATGTGCGCAAACGTTGGAGCCCTCTGTTGGACCGAAAACTCTTTCATGGCCGGGATCAACACCATGGTGAAAGTATCGAACAGCATCTAGCCATGTTAGTTCATCTAGACAATACATGCACCTATGAGGACAGCTCAGTCTTTTGTTGTAAATGTTATCAGCCTTGTGGACATGCTGATATTCTCAGAGAAACTCGTCTCAGAGATCATCTTATCTGTGGCCTGGCAGACAAAGACATCCAGCAACATGTTCTTGCTGAAGACTATGATGAAACTCTCGACCTCGGGAAAGTTATTCAAACATGTAATGCTCTTGAGTCTTTAAAAGTCACCAAAGCATGCCTGCCCGACAAGCCTGAGGCAGAGTCGTATTCAACATTCGCAATTTCAAAGTTGTCATATTGCAAGAGAGGTGTGCTGACTAAGAACCACCAAACTTGCCTGAATTGATGAGTTGCTAACCATCGAAGGGAGCGATGCAGTGCTTGAGACAAAACTTGCAATCACTGTAAGAAAATTGGTCATTTTGCCGCAGTGTGCTGAAAAATAGCAGTGTCAATCTCTGAGAAGAATGAAAGTAAAGACTCAACATCAAGAAGCATTGGTTTTGTGTGAGTAAACCAAGCAAGCACAGAATATACGGCATATTTGGTTACAATCACGGTCAGCCATGGCGACATGGCGGGCACAGAAATGTGATGGTTTCCTGACAGCGGAGCTGAAGTAGACGCCATGTTGAAACAGGACTTTATTCATCTTGTTGACAAGCCAAGAGTAGTTCTGCCAGAAAAAGAAACTGTTCTGGCTGCTAATGGTGAAGGGTTAGACCCAGTTAGCGTTTTTCATGCCCGTTTGACACTTGGTTCCTGGTCTTGTAGCACAGTTGTGCACGTATTCAATAAGTTGAAAGTGTCACTGCTATGCCGTTGGTCCTGCGTCAACCTCAGACTCCTTGAGGACGATTCGCCACACTCTTGTGTCGATGCAAGCATGAATGCTCTTTCTGTTGGTCAGCCTACCACGTCACGTGTCTTCGTCCCATCTCCAACTCTGCAGAATCTTGAGTTGGTGAAAAGTGTGATTCTTGAGGAGCACGCTGCTGCTTTCGCTGACCAACCTTTTAAAGCTATGTATGGACCGTCAATGCAAATCAAGTTGTCTGATGATGCTGTCCCTTGACATTTCAAAGCACATTCAATATCTTTCCGTTGGAAAGACGCTGTCTTTGAACAACCTCAGACAATGGAAAGTAAAGGAGTCATCGGGAAAGTCCCCGTGGGTGAGCTATATTCATGGTATCACCTAATGGTTGTTGTTCTGAAGAAAGACAGCAACGAACCATGCATAACAGTTGATCTTACAGGTCAAAACAAATCTGTTAAACAGCCTGCTTATCCCATGTGAGTACCACGTGAAGTTGTCTCCGGCATACCACAGGGCATGAAATTCTTCACAACACTTGACTCTCAACAAGGGCATTGGCAGGTCCCTCTGGATAATAGAGTTCAAAACTTACTATGTTTATTCAAAAGAGAATTCTTGCTGGGAAAATCATAAAAAAATCATTTTCTCTTTTTTACTGGCTGCTGCGCACAGTGGACTTGAACCTGCGGTGACCCAGTGCCTAGCCGAATGAAAATCACGATCTTAACTGCTTAACCAATCTGCCAGCTCAAGAAAGCTGGCTTCATGGCGTGCTTTGTGACTTTCCCTTGACACGATCCGATATCCATTACACGAGACGCTACAAAGTGACTATGATGTTGTAGCCTAACGACGCAACAACCTGAGCTAGGCCCAGGATTTTAATATAATAAATTTGAAAGAGAATTCTTGCCAGGAGAATCATAAACAAATCATTTTCTCTTTTTTACTGGCTGCTGTGCACAGCAGACTTGAACCTGTGGCGACCCAGCGCTTAGCTAAATGAAAATCATGATCTTAACCGCTCGACCAATTTGCCAGCTCAAAAAAGCTGGCTTCATGGCGCACTTCGTGACTTTCCCTCGACACGATCCGATATCCATT
>JAOWAW010046345.1:0-10969 GCA_028565695.1 Nicola tetela | reverse complement strand
TCTTCTTCTTCTTCTTCTTCTTCTTCTTCTTCTTCTTCTTTTTTTCTTCTTTTTCTTCTTCGTTGTGGTCATCATCATCTCATATCTCTGGTAAAGTCCATTGTTATGACAACAAAAGACTATTGCCATGACAACAGAAAATTGCTATGACAACAAAGATAATTGCTATGGCAACAAAGCCTATGGCCATAGGGGTGTGTTAGTACTGACATCAGTCTGTGACGTCCTCAAAGTGCATGCGCAAAATCATGTTGTCACACCGTTGGCCATAGGCCAGCCATATTAGCCCTGAACCAGGCCCTTTTGCTTGTTGATATATATGTTGACAATGTGACTCTTTCACCTGTCACCCAGTTTAAATAATCGGCCATTGCTTGGCTCATTTGTGGGTAATTCCCCTAGCTATGGGGAAGTACCTCTCTGAAAGTGCTCCGACTTCCAGAAGTTTGTCGGTCAACAGCATTGCCGCGACATGCTAGCAAGGCTGCTCTTCCACTATGTCATTCACTCTGGTGGCATGCCTGTCCACATTCTCTGAAGTAAAACAGCTCACCAGTTGAGACTTCAGAATTTTGAATGACAGTTGATAAAGAAAAAAGCCTTGATCTATGATATTGAGAACTGCTTGTGAGGTATGTCTTGGTTGTCGGTAGTCTGTGGGATTTGTAGATGGGAACGGTTGCCGCATGTGTACGTGATTTCCACAACTGGCATGTCGCAATTTCTCACTTCGAAGGTAGTATATGTATCACTGTTTTGCATCTTTTGCTCTTTTGCCAAGTGGCAGCTTTCGCTTTTTGTAGGCCATACTGGCACTGGGAATAGTCATGATTGTATCAGAGGGGACTCAGCAGTTTTGAAAGATAGTACTGTTTGCAGCCCTCACCAGACATACTATTAGTTTGGGAGATTGCTGATGCTTGCAGTTCTCACCTTTGCCCTGGGAGAGCAATGCCTGGGGTGGTCACCAATATCAGCTTGAAAATATTTAATGCAAGGAGAAATGGAATAGAAATCTTCTCCAGGACCCAGTGGTCTGCATGTAAAGCAACCTTCAAACAGCTGTACTGTTGCACCTGCTGGTGTCATGATAACATTCTTTCTTGAAGATTCCATCATTGATGCTTCACATCTGGCAAAGCAAACATCTACTGTAAATACAGAATTAATCGGCATTTTATTTTTGTATACATTGTACGTGAAGGCCAGGGTAGTAAAATTTCGTGTGCACTAAAATATTTTGAAAAGTGCCCAAAGCAATATGATCTTACAATATGGAAATGTGCGATTCTGCAACGCAGTATATACTAATGGTCTGGCTCAGTGCAGTCGAAAAAAAATGAAATTGACAGAAAACTGCAAAGTCAGTTTTCTCCATGCTACTACTACTACTAGTGTTACAGTCGTTATTTTTTCAGTACCGGCTTCAGCTCCATACGAAAATTTCATGCATAAGAAATGCTTCTTGATTGAAACACATGAAAATTTTCATGTGCAAAGAATTCTGGATTTACAGTACAGAATTTGATACCTGCCAGCGTTGACAGTTGTGGCCTCAACAAACATAGTTCACCACATGGCTTAGGAAGAGGAAATGACCATCCCATCTGGTCAAGATCTCTCAAGTTCTAAGCACACTTTCAGTTCCATGGTCATGGAGTCTTCCATGTTTCCTGCAGCTGTCTTTCGAATCCAGAAGAGCATGAGAGCTTGGCACTCCACTGTTAAGTATGTGAATGATGTCGTAGCTGACACTTTATTCAGAATGACTCAACAAGACTAAGTTCAACGAGGAAACCATTATCCTGACTGGGTTATTAACAACTAATGGGTTAGTACTCCGCAAGGTGTTGGTCGTTGTTGGTCCATGTAGACTGCGGCATTGCAGTCACCTGGCAATGTAGCACTGGCATTGGTACTGCAGATGGGATTGTTCGTGTAGTCGTGGCTGTGGTGTGATAGCTCAGTGGTCAGAGCATTCGTGTGCAATACGAAGGGCCCTGGGTTCAATCCCCAGTTGCGCTATCTGAATTTTTCCTTTCTTCTGGTCCAGTGTCAGTGCTTCTTTCTTTCTTATGGCTGGTGAGTTGGGATGGTGTTGTGATTGTGAAGACTAAGTTCCATTGATTTATAGACGAGCAACACAATGTATGTACAATCAATCACCTGCAATCTTATTAACACCTGTAACACAATCAGCTATCACCCCTAACATCTTCCTTCCTTAGACACACGTCTAACACACACTCACATGTTAGTATTCTGTGCCTCTTCAAACCGTCAGCATCTTTTGCTGGTTTCTTTAGAACATGTGTTCTTGTTCTAATAGATGGTGATCACTTGACGTGTGCGAACTATGCAATCATACCTGAAGACGGCAGTTTGATTGAGGAATCATAGCGCCTTAGGGTAGGGCCTGAAAATGCGCAGCGCTTGAAGGCCTTACCTGAAGGCACCATGTATCTTTGATCATGGCCATGGCCATAAGGTATGATTTGAGCTCCTACGGGCTATGTTTCACTTCAAACAAAAACACTGTTGCAAGAAAAAGGCCGTAAAGAGTACTTGTATCAGTAGAAACGTGGTGTGTAAAACATCCAACCTGGAAAGTTAAAGAACCTTCCAGCCGGGTTTGGCAGGGTTAAGAGTGTTGACAAATTTTCTAAGAACATTGATATTTTCTTCGTACTTATGCTGTCATTTCGGTGCACTTGATATGGCTGTGGACTTTGAAGTTCATGTAGCAGGAGTTATAATATTGAGTGCATGCAGCTGTATACTCATTGATTGTGATTGCCCAAACTATGGTTCATATGTATCCACGGTATTGTTGGAGGGGGTGAAACTCCCGTAACTGTGCTGAATGCATGGAGTTGACCAACGGTGTGAAGTTTGACGTGATTTTGGCGTCTGCGCTTTGAGGGGTCACTAATTGATGTCAGTACTAATGCACCCATGAATATAAAGCCCATTCTCTTGGTCTTGAATAAATCCATCTCTTGCCCGTGATGACCCTTTATTTGGTTGTAGATGTTTTTCTGATACTATGTTTCATTTTCCTGATATATTGTTTCATTTTTCTGATACCGTGTTCCATTTTCTGATCCCATGTGTCTGATCTCTTTCTTTTGCAGGTCATTACAATGATGAGAGCATCATTGCAAGGGATGGCTGTCGAGTTCCTGGACCACCATCGGAAGTGAAAGCACCTGTAGAAAGTCCATTGCCAGGTCAACTTTCGTATTGGAGTATCACCTTATCTTGGACACCACCCTCAGGTTTGTCTCTTGTCAACCTGATCTTATATATGTGAATTTATTTGTGAATATATAAGATAATTGTTTGTTTAGTTATATTTTTATGTTTACAAAGATTTATGTATTTAGGCATTTATATATTGGAAGGTTTTAAGTTTTAGAGGCAGAATTTGACCATGCATGCACCAGGATTTGAATCCGGAGCTTTCGCTTACTGGGTGATTGCTCTCTTGCTGAGCTACAGGGCCAACCCAGCCATGTCTTCTCTGGGCAGGATATACAATCAAAGTCTGTTCTCAGTCTGGATTATGTTTTCTACAGAACCTGCTGCAGGTGCAGGGTGCCCAATCCAGTTGAATCCTTAACCTAGAGCAGGTTGGAGCTACGGCAATACACATTCATGAGAATTGCTGTGCGTTCGTGTGTGTGTGTGTGTGTGCGTGTGTGTGTGCAAGCACCCAAAACAGAGTGATTAAGCCACTCGTAAATTGCACCATTCGTCACTTGACTTGTAACGAATGTAGAAAGAGGTTAAGATACACATGGCCAACCCTACCTGAGCGGCTATGGTCAAACATTTGGGAATGCGTGATATGTGCTGACTCTATAGGTATCCACTTGTACCATGGCATTTCATGTGGTTGTGTACAAGCATGCAAATGTCTAGAGGAAAAGTTAGGGTTTCAAGCAGCTTTCCACTGCTGGATTTGTGCTAGGATAAGTCAGTGGGACTGTAATTTTGCAAGTTGGTAGGTGTTGATTCTTACTGGAGATCCATCCAGCTTCAAAAATAGATATCGGCAAATTTAGAAGATGCATCATCCCAAAAATTTGTACCACGTGTGGAATCCCATGTGCGAGCGCTTGTATTTCTTATTGTGAATTGCATTTGGTCTGTATTTTCTGTTTACTAAAGGTGAAGAGAGTTGGGAAGGAGAGAAGAGGAGGGGGAAAGAGAGATGCTGTGACGTAGAGGAGTTAAACGATTAACAACAGATAAAGATGCCAGTTTTGATTGATTGATGGCATATTTTTTATGGCAGTGAATGCTGATACTGCTCTTGGCTATCGTGTCAACATTTCCTGCTGGACAAGAAACGAAAGAGACGTGCTTGTTGTTCAGATAGTTGACATGGCAATGGTAAGCTTTTTGTTCAATATTCATGAACAGAATATTGTGGGTGGACTTTTGAAGTTATTTCTTCCATTTAAGGACATTGTTTTTTGTTAGAGTTTTTTGTGCTTTGTTTCGTAAAGGCATGTGCTGTTTTTTGAACTAGGTTTAAGTTATCGTGTGTTTTCCTTTGCTGTGTTGTGTTCTGTTGTGTAGAACAAGACATATATCACTCTCAATACGCGGCGACCTGTGCAACAAAACGCAATGCATTGGGCACCAAATGGGTTCACTTCTCCGGACATGATTATGCCACGAGAGAGGCGCCAATGTGCCGTCAAGGTAACCAAAATCTCCCACACCTGTTGCATGAAATAATCTCACGACCTGTGGAGAATTTTCTGTTTTTGCCAGTTAAGCATCCACTGGCCTTCAACTGCTGATGATCCAGAAATTGTCTGAAACAACTGTTTTTTTTTTGCTAATTATTGTTTTATTTTAAAGATCAATCAGTGATGTTTAGGTTACCAAGGTTATGAATGCAGTAATAACCATCGGGATCCTTTGGCTCTTGGAGAGTTTTATGAAAATGCAGAGAAAGAATTTCATGTCATGCAAAAGGTTGAAGTGCCATATGGCTGTGAGTGCCATATGTGATAGTGTGTTGAAGTATGGGCTGTGGATGCCAGATGTGATAGTGTGTGACTCTGACCACTGTGGTATCGCTTTTAAATTCACCATGGGCTACACATCTCAGATAGGTTGTGGTTTCTTCCTTGCCTGTATCTGGGGGGTATTCTCCTGGTTCTCTAGTCCCCCCTCAAATAAAAGAAATCACACAGAACACTCTAATCAATTACACAGCATGTTATTGCCCTTGTGCCAAACTTGGCATCATTGCATAAGCCTGTCTGCTTTGGTTGGAAGTAGTGCTGAAATGATTACTCAGTTGTCAGTCATTAAGAAAAATATCGAGCGAGTATTTTCATCTTATCGACTGAATAGTTATCCTGGCCATTGGACTATGAGTCCAATCTAAGGTGTTACTGGCCATATACTATGGCTTCTGCGGCAGCTTTCTGTAGCTTCACCCGGTTGTAGCTGTAAGCTGTGCACGCATGTGCACATACATACTGCAGATGTTCACTGTAACTAGCTGTTGACATGTTGCTTTATGCGCATGTAATAGATCTGCTGCATCTTGACTAGATGTGCAGAGATGCACAGCACTTTCGGACTCCCAGAAAGTATGTTGCACCGAGCATCACTGTGTTGCTGTTGTTGGAGCTTTGGAATTGCAACTTGGCGTTCTTCAGCCGTCGTCTGAGGTCTGGTGTTTGGACGTACTTCGAGCGTGGCATTACAAGGCATTCTGGGAAATCTGCCAGAAAAGTATTTCAGGCAGAGTGGGCCTAGTCATTTGCTTCTTTAAAAGCAGCACATCCTGTCTCAGTGCCAAGTACAAGTCTGTGAGTGCATCCTTGGAATCAGATACTAGTTTTGCTGGCACTGGGGAAGTGAACCCAAAGCCTGGTACACTGTCCATATGGCTTGTAAACAGTACTGTGCCCGAACAACTGGTGTACCTCTCCTCTGCTTTGCTGTGCGTGCCAAACTGTTAACAGAACTTGTGATTGATTGGTTTGTGGATCCTGCACGTCCACTTGCTATCGTCATGAATTAGATGATGATTTCCTGCACCTGATAAAATATCTGAGTCTTACAAAGTATCGTTGAGTACCCAGGTGTAAATTTGTTGCCGGAGAAGCAGCATAAGAAGGGCCTGGTGGCGCTTGCGGAGCATGATGGTTGCTGTGGAATTGCTTTGACCATGGATGGTTGGATGTGTCGTGTGACTCAAAGCAAATGTGAATGAGCGAGGGAATAAGAAATAGTGAAAATAGATAAGATAATCGTTAAGCTGATAAGCTGAACGTTATCGTATCAACTAAGCCACTAAGCAAAAATCTTGATTGTTGCAGCACTAGTTGGAAGTGCTGTGGTTGTCCATACAAGTACCTGTGTCTGTTAATATATCACCACAGCCTGGGAGGAAGTCTTCTACAGCATCGCTCGACCTATCTGCTGAGTGATCTGAATGACAAAATCAGCTTAATGAGCTACCTCATCATGCAGGTTGTTAGCATACACAATTTTTGTTGGGGTGCTGAGTGGTTTATCCTCTATGCTTACCTCTCTGGCTTTTCCTGTCTTGTTCTATTTCTTCTCCTCCTTTACTGTTATCTTCACGCTATTTGGTCTTTGGCTGCTGAGTTGAGAAGATCATAAATAAATAAATGAATAACCATTTAAATAAATATATAGCTTCACTTTGGGTTCAAGTTCGCTTGGACACTCACTTTTTAAGTGAGGCTTGAAGGCTTTGCCAGATTTTCACTGAGGGTCCTAACTGTGTATGCATCACACACCTTGGCAGTGCTCTGGTGTCTGCATTGGTGAATGTGATGCAAAGGACCCTTTAGCAAAGATGGGCTGCTGGTTTAAGATTATTGGACAGGCAGAACTGGACTTTTGGGTTATTGTTTTTTACAAAATGTCCAAGTTTATCTTGTTTATTTTTTTTCTTTTTGATGATTGAAGGTGACATCTCTACCGATCAAGTCAATGATTCAACAAACCAAGGAAGTTGATTATGAGTTGTCTTGTGAGTAATGATCATTGCGAGCACATGTTATCTTTTACACTTAACTGTACCAGATCATTGAGCTCATATTGGCTTCCAGTCTGACCTGTTGCTGGTCACAATGTACTATATCCAGCGTATGAAGCCATAAGTAGAAATACTAGTAGATTTCTTGTCTAGCTGGAGGGTGTGGTGGTGAAATGTCACTGAGGTAGTTGTTCATCACAGTGTCTCCCAAAATCAAATTTCTACTTTTTGGTTCATTTTCATGTTCCTCTTTCCTTGCCATTCCTTCGTTGTTGTTTTTTGTTGTTTGAACCTTCTTGTCTTGTTCTTCTGCTTCCTCTTTATCTTCAATGTCATCTACTGTCTTAAGTTTAACAGTGAAAATTAATAATAATCAAAAGAGCCTTTGTTACTGTCTTTTGAGATAGTACAAAAGTTTAAAAGAGCTATGGAGCGCTGTTTGTCCACTTCAAAAAAATGAAGTAAGCTGCTTTTTCGTCTTCCAGCTTGTCGAGATATGGACTGCCCGTCAAAGCCTACATTGATTTTCTCTGGCTGTCTCGGTAAGTATCACACAACTCATTTCATTTCATATACACATGTACATGCTGAAAGGGATACACAGATCAATGACAAGGGACCAGGATTATCACTTGTGGGAGTGATAGCCTTGGTCTTGCAATTTTTCTTTTTTTCTGCATTCATGAAGCAAGTTTTCCTGGCTCTGGCGAAATAGCCCATGCCAGCATTTTGCAATGATCTACTCTACAATCTTCTTTGCTTTTGCCATTTTGCTGTCGCAGACGATGGATATTCTGACGAGAGACGATTGTGTAATTGTGGTAAGGTTGTTATTGTCATGACGATTGTATACGTCTACTCTTGTCATTGACAATTCCTCATGGGCTGGTCTTGAGTCTATAGTGGTTTTTGAAGTATGGAACCTCAGATAACATAACTGTAGAACTTACTGGCACAGTTACAGTTGTAGGTTTTGTGAGAAGACTGCACACGGAGTGCTGCTGGTTTTTGTAAGCCATTGTTTGTCATTTGGAAAACTCTGTTTGTTTCCTTGGCAGAACTTTCTGTTTAAGGGTGTTGGCTAATTCAGTGACACAGAAAGCAAATGCTAAGATGATGAAACTGCCTTGATCAAAAAAATTGAAAAAGAGCAAGAGGCTCATTGAAGAGGTAACTGCCGTCCATTTTGACTGCCTAACCCTAACACTTGTTGGTTTGTTCAAAAAACAATACCGCAAAAATCTTCACCGTGATCCATCATAGCACCCTTTGGCTGACCTCTCTCAAACTTGCTATGCTGTTACAAGATGCGGTGCTGCCAACCCTGCGATGCCTGGTCGAGAAAATGGCTTATTGAGCTGCAAGTCACAACAAGGTGTAGCGCATGCATTCCTGATGGTGTGAATCTGCGGTTTTAGTTTTGGCTATCCTCTTTTGTTCTTTTGCGACGGGCTAGTGGCATGCAGCAAGAATAAAAAGCTAGCTAGCGTGTCGTTCTTGCATGCAGGGAACGTATCAATGCATCATGAGCACAACATAATGGACATTTATAAGGTTAACTGCAACTAACAATGCAAGAAGCAAATTTACCTCAACTGTTCCAGCAGTTTCTTCCTCATTTAGTGGCTGCCAACTGCAGGTGAAAACCGGGCCTTCGCGTCCATCCCCTTCCTCTCGACACCGCATGGAACACTTGACCATTTTAGGTCTGTTGCCACTCTGGATCCTAAGAAACTGCTGACACACATACACATCTCGCCAATGTAAGTCCTTTCCATCATCACAGCAACGCTATTTGTCTAAGTCCTCCTCGCACCATCTGTCTGTTTAGACAACATTTCCAGCATCAAGAAGCTGGAAGGACACAATGTCTCTTCTAGCAATTGGGCTAATGTCGACATTGGAATGTAGACAAACACCAGACTGTCCAGGGATAGCTAACAGTGGAGAAATTTCTATGGCTACACCATCATTAGCCACCAGATTTTGTAATTGTGCGTTCAGTTGTTGGTGCACCAAGGGTTTGGTATACTCAAAAACACTGAGCTGGACTTATTGAACTTCGGTGCGCTCTCTAATTTCCTGAAAAATTCTTTCACTGCTGATGACGAAGTATGCACGACCACTTGAATTTGTTGGGAGCTTTTGCTGATCTCGCGCGTAGTAACAAAAAGTGGCCTGAGAGTGAAAGGATGTTGCTAGATCTCACAGACCACGTCTACTTCCACTTCTGCCCCAGATTTAGATGCAGCGGAGGGCTGGCATGTTGTGCGTGACCAGAAACCTGGCAAGAGCCTTGTTCAGTGTGGACGATGTGTCCATTCTGGACCTATAGCACTTGCTGATGCCCTACCTGAGGACTCTACACTGACAATCCTAAAAGGTCGTGCCATTCTTCCTCGAAGTTTTTTCCCAATGCCTTGGAATTTGCTTTGGAAGTGACTGAAAATAGTGAAGCCTGATAGTGATAGCAGTGCAAACTGCCAGAAGTGATGATAACCCTCCATTGTCTTTGGTTTCCTCACAATAAGGCAAGCTATGTGGCAAAGAAGAACGGGGAGTCAGACTTGCATGAAAGGTCCAGATATTTCCCTGGAAGATCTGGATAACTGTAGAACGGTTATAACTCAGTCCATACTGGGTGTACGGCAACAAACTTTAGACGAACAGGAAGACAAAGTCTCGCTGTATCTATTGGTGGTTTTAGAAAAACACCAAGCACTTGTGCTGCCCTTTGTACAGCAGTGTAAAGTTCCATGGTTGACCAATTTTGTGCATAACATAATCAAAGAGCACGCCGCACCATAAGCCTACATATGTTGATGGATCACGGTGCTCAGACTTGCACCACAAGACAAAAAATGAATTAGATTAGTGTTGAGTGTAATGTTTTGTTTACGCATTGGATTTCATAAAAGAGACAGGAAGTGTGCTGTTTATTGCATGACCAAATTCTAAGATTTTTAATGATGGTGAATATGTTCTTGTTTGTTGTCAGTTCCGCTGGCTCCTTCGAATGTCACTGCAACTTACCATGGAAATGGCAATCTCCTCATCAGCTGGAGTCACACTGTTGATGGACATGTGAAGGTCGTCAAGTATGGCATAGCGTGCTTTGCTGTCAACGTGTCGGCACGACCGCGTCACTGCTTCCCAAATGGCCACGTCTTAACCGTTCCTCCGGTGAGTGAAGAATGAACCAATGTGATATCTACAAACATCTTGATTTAGAAATGACTTCTCACTTCCAATGGTTGAGAGCACACAGTGATGTCATTTTAAACTAGCAGCAGTCAGGTACACTCTGAGCTGAAACAGCAGTTACAGAATGTCAATTGCTAAATCAAGCTGTTGCAGGTTGACAAGTATACCTGCTGCATTCTCTAGGCTTGTTTAAAAGTGAAAAAAAAACATTGAGTTATGTTTTTACTGGAATGAATGTATCATTTTGAGGTTATGGCTGCACAAGTATAGTAGTTCACAGTCAATTGTAAGCTCTTATCATACTTTGGAACAAGTGAGAAAATAATTAGGAGTATGTGCTGCAATCTTTTCTGATGTTATCTCAATTTTATTGCTGATGTTTGTTTGGCAAAGAGAAAGTATGACTGGGGTTAAAACTCTGTTTGCTGTGCAGAATGCAACTGAGGTTTTAGTGAACAACGCAAGGGTGAAATTGGGCTATACTTACTCGTTATTGGTATGTTAGTTGCCCTTCATGTTCTTGTTAATGTTGTTCTTCTTGTTCTTGTTCTTGTTCTTGTTCTTGTTCTTGTTCTTATTCTTGTTTTTGTTGTTGTTGTTCTTCTTCTTGTTTTTGTTCTTGTTCTTGTTCTTGTTTTTGTTCTTGTTCTTGTTCTTCTTGTTCTTCTTGTTCTTCTTGTTCTTCTTGTTCTTGTTCTTGTGTTTGTTGTTGTTGTTGTTGTT
>JAOWAW010046123.1:0-17204 GCA_028565695.1 Nicola tetela | reverse complement strand
CGCTTCACTAGGACTGTTCACTTTCCTATGACGGTCATCCTGACCTCATAATCGGGTAACTATGCTATCATGTGCATGATTCACATTGAATGATCCGTGCGAAGCACGGGTAGCTATGCTAGTATATATATATATGTATGTATGTATGTATATTTAGGGTAAATATTTGTGTGTGTGTGTGTATATATGTATTTTTTTTTTATTTATTTATTTAGGGGAAGTATCTCAGTTTATGTATGTGTGTATGTATGTATATTTAGGGGAGTGTGCCTTTGTTTGTTTATCTGTATACCTGTTCCTCTGGTGTTTGGAAGGGCACAATGAAAATAGGATGGTCCATATGGTTGTCCAGTGTTTATGTTGTAAGTTATAAAAGGATGGTCTTGGGTAATTGTGGTGGTTTTAGTTACTCCTATAGTACTGGAGTGATGAGGAACAGTTTGTCCTTGGTCATTTCAGGGGTTTTTTTTCTGTGTAATTGGGTGCATGTATTTTAACAGCAAACAATGATTCTGTTTCAGGTTATCTGTACCATGCTTTGGCTGAAATACAGGAAGTTAGAAAGGGGAATGATTTGTAGAATGCAATGTTCTTTTTCTGATGACTTAGTAAGGCTGATTTCAGTGTGTGTTTTTGTGACATTTCTCTACCAGCACCAGATGAGCAAGTTGTGGTGGAAGTGAAAGAATCGGTGGGTGACGCTGCTACTGCTGACCAGATTGATCAGAGTCAGAGTCCGAAGGTCAGTCTCAGTGGCTGACCTCACTATTGGCCCAATGTTTGTGTTGAATTTCCTCTTCTATTAGCAAGGCTGTCGTGGAAAAGAAAGGAGGTTGCCTATGAACTTTCAGTTTGTCAAAGTTGTTCCAGCAGTTACTTTTGCCTGACTGCTATTGCTCTTTCTCCCATGAAGTGTTGAACTTCTTTCTACCGGCTGCCTCATTACGAAGAAGAGAAACACCTAAACAAATAAATGTTGATAAGTTTAGCACTCAAAAGAGATGCCATAGTGTTTTTTTCCCACCTCTGCTTTAAGATTGGTTGGTTTACAAATTCTAAACTGCTTTCTTTTTCTATCCTTTTTTTTTATTTGACTTCCTCCACCCTGTAATGCTCAATCCTAACAGCCACAGCCGTCGACAGATGATGCTCCACTTGTTGAAACACAACCTGCAGACAGTGAGAAGAAGAAGGGTGATGACAAGGTAAGTGTTGGTGAGCATGTTTTGCTAATGCCGTGTTGAAACATGGTTATGTATTTCAAGTGGCACTGCTATGGATTTTTTGCCGATTGATGTGGTACAGGATCTTTTTCATGCACCCAAGTTGCAAAATAGACATTAACATTTGACTGCACTGAAATTCCTAGAAGGCCAAATCATATCTGCCCCTTTGAGCTGAGGACCTAGTAGAGATTTGCAGACCTCAGTAGGCATCCACAGTGCGAGTGGTGCTGACTCTTGATACTATGTATCTGGAAGCACTGTGAATGCAGCTGTTCTTGTGGTTTTCCCACTTGGCTTTCACGTCAAAGGTCTCTGTTGCATGGGTGAATAGTCTACACATGTAGCTTATATCCACCATGTGTTACGATCACTCGTACAATTTTGAAAGATAGTGCCATTCAGTCTCAGCACAGTGATTTGGGCACTGTATCTAAAGTATGTAAAGCTTGCACTGGGAAGGTACAGTTTCCACAACCCACTAATGGTGTTGTAACTTCAAACTCTTTTGTGAGGAGTAAAGGAGTTTCCAGACAAACAGCATCCACAGGTGAATAGTATAGGCGATAACCCTCCCTTTGGGAAAAGTGAGGTGGTTATAGGGCCTCGGATGCTGCTGCTAGGTGCTGTACAGCGGAGTGTACCAAAGATTAATGATGAGGTACTGAGACTTGAAGTGAATGTGTTTTACATATTTACAATCTATGTGCGCACTATGGCAGGGTGGGCAGTCTTTTTAGCACCTTTCACAAATCATCTTGGGTAGTGTGAGCACAGGAAATTGCGGAACACTCTAGACACCCTGCAGAAAATGCTTCAGAGGTATTAAGGCTTGGGAGCCTCACTGGTTGAAATATGTACTAAAAGCATGGAGCAGATACGGAGCTAGATCAGGAGTGATGATGCAGTTTCTTGTTCTGCGGTGTGGTGGCAAAGTTAGTGCCATAAATGACCCACAGCATGCGTGATGTTTGTTGTGTGATTGACTTCTTGTCTAGAGGCGCATGTGCACCAGACATGTCTAGCCTTGGCGTGTGAAGTCAGGAGATTGAGCAAAGCATTCCCTTCTGCTGAGGGCTGTGATCATGGTCGATCCTTCCTCATTGGTCTTGAAAATGTGGAACAAATTAGCTGAATAAAGTAGAGCACAATCCCAGATTTGTTGACGATGAATCACGATGAGCATTACCTTGGAGTCTGGGATGATTGGTATGTGCTAGAAATACTGTGATTAGACGGGTGCTCATACATGGCGTAGCTATCTGTCTGCCAAGATCTATCCAAACCGTGCTTAGTGAATTGCCATGCAGCAAGCTGAGGGATGGTAATTATTGTAACTTGGAACTTTGCCTCTGTTTAATGGAGTGTGGAAATCATGGTTAATCCATTAGGTCAGCTTTGAATGGATTGTTTGGGGTTACTGGGAGAATACTTACAAAGCTGCAGTTGCATTTTGGAGTGTCGGTGATGTCTGTAGCTGTGCTGTGGATGAGAAGTCTAAAGTTTTCAAGGGTACAATTTTCTCCTTTGTTTTTCATTGTTGTTTGCATCACAAAGTTTATCTTATGCACAGAAGGCAGTGATGGGTATAGTTATGTTTGCTGTGCCATCTTGTGTAATTTGTATTGTCATGCATGATAAAGGCTGCACCTTCTGTTGTTCTGTATAGCCAAAGAAGGAGGTGGATGAGGAGGAGCGCAAGGCAAAGTTCGTTGATTGGTGGTCCAAGTACTATGCGTCGACGGCAGAAGATGATCTCCGAGCTGAGGAATACCTTGAGAAGTACACTGACCGAATTGAGGTGAGAGAGAGAAACGGTGACAAGACAGAAAGAGAGAGTGCAAGGATAAAAGTAAAGAAAGATAGAGCCATTTGACTTACAGATACACATAAACTTGGGTAACGTATAATCCTGCTCATTTTGTTGGCAAACTTTTTGTCATTGTGACATTTTCTGGTATGGTTGATGTAGGTTTACGATGAACCGCTTGAGAAAGTCTTTGGAGGGTTCAATGATTTTGTGGATACTTTCCATGTTTATCGCGGGAAGGGTCAGCGCGGTGAGGATGATGAAGAAAACCAGTCAGTGGGCAAGTTCAAGGTCAGAAAAGATGAGTCTTCACTTTACTGGTGTATCGGGGATGAAATTTGTTGTTTTGTTTTCACAGGGCGTCTTCTGTATTTACCCACTGCCTGAAGATGGCTCAGAGGAGCCTCCATTGATCCTCCAAAACGTGCCATCATCAAAGCCTCAAAAGTGTATTGTTCGTGTCTATGCGATCAAGGTTTGGCTGAGCATTTTATACTTAACTCAGAACAATTTGGTAATTATCATGACCTTTGTCAATCTTGCTCTATTGTCTTTATTATATTGTAGGCTGAGGATTTGCAGCCACAAGACCCTAATGGCAAGGTATGTCTTTGAGCTTTCTGGTAAGGTTATTGTTTGATAAGTTGTGGGCCTTGTTTTGTGTTGATTGCAACTCAGCTTCACTGTCTCCAATGTTTTGTTGCGCACAGAACGATCCATACTTACGTATCTACTTGGGCAAAGAGCGTCTGGTGAACGACAAGGATAGCTACATTCCCAACACACTTGATCCACTCTTTGGAAAGTGAGAACCTCCACTTAGTTTTTGTGTGTTTTGAATAAGGTTCTGCATTAGACAGTTTCAACTCAGGCAGCCTTCTTGTTTCCTTGTAGGGCTAATCTTTCAAAGCTTCAAAACATAAAACAGTAGAGGAGACTAGCACTTTAAATGTGTCTTTGGAGATACAGCTGATGTTTGACAATGAATTGATTTATTGTTTGCTTGTGTAGACATTTTGGCCATTGTACAGTTTGTTTACGCTTGCTCAGCACTCACGGAGTGAATTCTCCAGTGCCTGTTGTCGTTTTCTCCTGTTACAGGATGTTTGAAATCAAAGCCACGTTGCCTGTTGAGCATCAGCTGAAGATTCAGGTTATGGACTGGGATTTGCTGACGTCTGATGATCTGATTGGTGAGACTGTGATTGATCTAGAAGATCGCTTCCTGACCAAGTACCGTGGCACCTGCGGTCTTGCCAAGTCATATTGCGTGTACGTATCTGTTCTTGGATGTAGCCAATTAATTCCTTTTCTCTGTTGATTGTTAGCATGACTTGATCCTTGTGTGTGTAGACAGACCAGCTTGCTATATATGTTTTGACACATTCTCTTGAAGCACATGCCATTTTGCGTGTCCTTGCAAACATTGTGTTGAGTGATCACTGCAGTTATATATGCTATAATTTTTCTTCCTTTTTGCTGTCATGTTTGAATACAGTGATGGAACCAACCTGTGGCGTGATGTACAGCGACCGACTGACATCCTGGAGCAGATTTGCAAACGCCGTGGCCTACCCATCCCAGAGTACCAGGATGTGAGGCGCTGCCAACTGGCTGGGCAGCAGTATTTCCTCACTGCAGATGGTAAGCCTCTGAGGCAGCAGTGAGTGTTTCTAAAATGTATCAGCAGTGCTGGAGCAGATATTCTGTTCTTTTCCTTTTCTCCATCAGAACAAATATAATTCGTGCTTTTCTTCTTTCCTGCTGCTTCCCCTTGCACTGTTGTTTCTTTTGTTCAGATGATCTGGCTGCTCCGGAGATTGAGCTTGGTCCAGCCAAAGAGCGGCTGGCTCTGAAGGTCCTCAACCACTTTGACCTTGTTCCTGAACATTTGGAGCTCCGCCCTCTGTACAATCCGCTCCGTCCAAGCATGGAGTGTGTAAGTTGCTCTATAACAGAACTTACCTGGTCATCTGTACGTGTTCTGTCTGATCCTCTTCTGCATTGCTTCTCCACAGAAAGTTCAGGCTATTTTACTTGTTCTTCTGATCTTTCAGGGCAAGATCCAGATGTGGGTTGACATCTTCCCCGAGGAGTGCGGCTATCCACCTGCACCGGTGAATGTCTCACCTCGCAGGCCTGATGAGTGAGTCCTCGCTTTCCATGTTTTTCTCCGCCGCTCCCTCTACGTCTATTTTTCTATCTGTGTATGTATTTATCCATCTACTTCTATCTCCCTCTGTGTGCGTGTCAATAGTTCTGTTTGGTGTTTTCTTTTTGTTGATCCACTGATTCTTTGTCACCCATTTTTCAGGTATGAGTTGCGTGTGATTATCTGGAACGTGGAAGAGGTTCCTCTTGATGAGGCTGCCACTTTGACCGGTGAAATGATGAGTGACATTTACCTGAAAGGGTGAGCTAGACTACAAAGATGGCAGCTGCGGTAGCCATTGTCATTGCTGGCTTGTGCTTACTGCACGTGCTTTCTGTATGCAAATTTGGCCCTTGCTTGCCAATCACTTGTTGCATTACATTCTTTACTTGATATTACCTCATGGGTGAGTTGTGTCAGCGTGTGTAGTGTATTCGTCTCCTTCTGTCGTTGGTATTATTTGGGGTGTATTGGTGGTGGAGGTAGCATTGTAATGTCTCTGTCTTTGAACAGGTGGCTGCGTGAAGGTGCTGGCAAGAAACACAAGACTGATGTCCACTACCGGTGAGCACATTATGCCCCTGCCACGCCAAAATTTGTATGTTGAGAGTTGTTATGTTGAACCCACCTAAAACTCTTCTGCCTGGGTATTGTATTTGCCAGGTCTCTTGATGGCGAAGGCAATTTCAACTGGCGTTGGATTATGCCATTTGAGTACATTCCAGCTGAGAAGGAGATGGTTGTCAAGAAAAGGGTGTGTGTCACTTTCAATTTCTTGTTGCATTTTGGTGTGCATGAGCGGTTTGCAGAGAATAGTGGTCATTGAACAACACACTGAAGAGAATCCCCATTGTGGTGTCCTCAGGAGCACTTCTACAGTTTGGACAAGACGGAGATACGTGTCCCACCTATACTTCAGATGCAGGTGTGGGACAACGACCTATTCACGTTGGACGATTATCTTGGTAAGTGTTGCTCTGTGTGTGCATGCATTTCTGTATGTGTGTGCGCGTGCGTGCGTACATCTGTCGATAATTAAAACTTTTGGCTCAGCAACTTGGGGTTCAAATTAAAGGAATTCCTCCTTTACATGTGCAGTATTGTACAGCCCTGTTCTAATGTTTGGTATTTGATAATCTGATCAAATATCCAAATCCAAGACTATACAAATCACCTTCAAATATTCAGTGTAATTGTTTCATTCCCAGTCATGTATGTATGCCTGGATTATACTGATTAGTTTCAGTTTTCTGTACCTTTCACAGGTTCTGTCGAGTTCAACCTCTGCAGCATGCCACCACCAGCCAAATCAGCCAAAAAGTGCTGCCAAGAGCAGTTTGGTGATCCAACAATTGGCCGCGAGCCGAAGAAGGAGTACGTCAGTCTGTTTGAGTCCAAGCGCCTGCGTGGTTGGTGGCCCATGCGTGACATTGGTCAGGATGGTGAAGTGATTCACGCGGTGAGCAGCGCTTTGCCTAACCAATTTGTTGTGTTTATGATGGATTTTCTGATCTGCCAGGTATTGCTGCAGAGGCAATTACATGTTTAATTGTACAGTCAGTTTCTGCTTAAGCAACTAATGGTTAGAAGCAGATATTTCTTGGTTTCTTTTCATTTCAATTTTGTTTTTCTCTCTGATATCACTGCAGGAATGGCTTCTGTAAAAATGTTTACATCAGAGCCTGGTTTTGAAGTCCTTACAAGAGCTTATTGATGTTCTCTCTTTTTCTCACCAGCTGGTCATTCATACCCATATATCCAAATGCCTTTGGTTGATAGTCCATATTTTTTGTTTTTTTCCTGTAGGGCAAGGCTGAGCTAGAGTTAGAAATCTTGTTGAAGAAAGAGGCTGAAGACAAACCAGCTGGTGAAGCCCGTGAAGATCCAAACACAAACCCGGTTCTTGACCCACCAAAGTAAGCAGCTCTCCGCTCCCTGTGTCTATGCTTGGGTCAAAATTGCCAAGGCTAGTTCAATTGAGGCAACTAGTCTAACCAAATCTTATTTTGCCCTTGATCTTGAACAGCCGTCCTGAGACATCGTTCTTGTGGTTCACAAGTCCATGGAAGACGTTCAAGTACATCATTTGGAAGCACTGGAAGTGGTACATCATTGGAACACTTGTCATAATCATTGTTGGTCTCCTCATTGCTCTCTTCATCTATTCTGCGCCGGTGAGTAATGTCTAGCAATATCTAAAGTGTGAAAAAACTGAAATCTGTGTACAACAGGACAGCTGGCTACTGAACCCAATGTGTACACATAGTATGACAAGAAGATGGTCATGTTTAAATATTTTTTTTTGTGTTGCTGCCTAATGAATCCTGGGCAGACCAGGCATGGGACGTGTTTCCATTGCCATTGATTGGTCTGACGGAGAGAAATCTTTCTTAGCAGAGCTCTAACTCATGTCACTATGAATTTGTAGGGTTTCACTGCACGCAAGATGTTCGGCTTCAAATGATGTCGTCGTCAGCTGCCTTGCTGCTCGCCGCTGCCCACCCATCTCGCTTTCATGCTTTCCTCGTCTGTTTCTACATTTCTTAGGGTTACACCCAGCGCAAGATATACGGCTTTGAGTGATCACATCATCGTCTTCACCCGGCTGCTGTTTTTGTGCACCTCTGCTCTTTGTCCAGCCGATTATGCAATACTTGGGCATGAAACTCATTTGGTAAAGTGTGTGCTTTTAGTTTTCATAGCCTCTGTGTTGCCCACTTTCTGGTACAAATGTTTTTTCTTGTCTTAAGCTTGTGGATAGATTGCACATTTTGCTGTAGTCTTGGAGAATGACACTTCATACTCGGTGCACTTATCTTGCTGGCCACATTGTGTCAGGAAGTTTCACCATTTATGCTGCAGATAGTCTCTTGTTCTTCATGTTAGTAGAGCCAATCCTGATTTAGGCAGTGATGGGGAAAGAATCACTGTAGTTTCTTCTTGTATCCCTGAAAGTTAAGTTTCAGGAATGCACCACATTTTCAAGAGTTGGCAAAGAATAAAATAAATGTGGCTATGATTGAGTTGTGTTGTCGGTGTGGCTTTTGCCAAAGACATATTTGTGGAATTGCTGTGCTGGATAGATTCCAGCCAGTTTGTGTATCAAAGTGTTCTTACATCAAGAGAGTTACGTCATTGCATTGTGGTATTTCAGTTGTAGTTGACATTATCATGATTATTCAGCTAAAGAGTGTTAAATGCAAAAGTTACAGTTGTAGCTTTATGTTGCTCTGTTGGAGACAGCCTCTGAGCACTCTTTGAGCAGTCTTTGAACGATCTCTTAGCAGTTCTTTGGTAGACTTTTGAAAGCAAAGCTTCTAGACCTGAGCGAGTTACTACGTGCATTTGAAAGGGACACTCTTGGAAAGCTGCAATGCAGTGTGTGCGTGTCTTCTTTCATTGATGTTTGTCTTGTTTTGTTGTTGGAGGGGTGGTGGTTCCTGTGGTGTTCAGTAGAGAGGTGGTGGTTCCTGTGGCATTCAGTGGAGGGGAGGTGGTTCTTGTGGTGTTCAATTGAGTCTGTGTACCTCCCTTCACATTGATTGCAGAGAAGTCTATTTGCTTTCTGCTTATTCACGGCAGGCTGGAAAGAGTGGCCTGGAGGAAGCTTTCAGGTCAGAGAGGAGGGGAGAATAGGAAGACAGATATTAGGGAGAACAAGAAAGAGAGGGGGAAAGAGACTTACTACTAAATGAGGAGAAAGACAGACACTGTACAGAGAGACGACAGTGGAGACAGAGATTTAGAGAAGAGTCATTGAGACAGCTACAGAGAGAAGTAAGGAGGGCGGTTACAGTAAACATGCAAGGGGCTGGCAGACAGTGTGGGGCAGGCCACACCATAATCTTCCTTTGTAGTTTATCAGACGTTTTGCTTTTGGGTATTTTTTTTCTTTTGGAAATTTTCAGGAATAGTCTTAAGATTTCTCTTTAAGTTTACACCAGGGAGTAAAAAGACCAGGGTATTATAATTGAATATGTAAATGAGAAAATGAGAGTCGTTACTCGTGGCTGGTTTGTGGTGTGTAAAACGTTCGTTTTGGCAGACTTATCCACTGGTCTTGAATCACGATAGTTTGATTCCCTACACTCACTCGTCTAGTAAAGCCAACCCACATGGATCACTACTGTTTCAGAGTCGAGTTTTGCTGACGTCGTAATGAGCCATTTCGATCAACTTATTGCACAGTTTGTGATCAGCGCTGAGAAAGCGGCATGTGACCCCTACTCCTAGGCTTGAATTACCGCTGGTGTAAATTTACACTGTCCTGTGATTGCTGGGGTAGTTATAATATCGGCAAATACTGAAAAACATGGTTCTACGTGTCAACTGGTCAAGGTGACATCCCGCTTCATCACTGTGGCAAGGAAACTGAACCCCGCGATCCTTACCTGATGAGCATAATCGTGATAATAGCTGCCAAATGCGCTTTAGCGAGGGAGTATAACTGGTATGAGCCATAGCGCTAGCAAATGTAGTTCACAGTTTGCTGTCTGTCATGACGCCCACAGAGGCATTTCAGCATTTGTATACTGTATGTGGACCGTTCGTGCGCTAGGAACACCCAAATACTTGCGCATGGCCATCGAGGTGCATGGTTCTACGACTGACTGACTTGACTCGGAGTGCTATCTGGCTATATAGCGAAATGCTTCAGCCGCAGCAAACCTAGCAAACCTTGTACTGGGTTAATTGAGCTAGTTCGCGAGTAAATAATGTTGACAAGTAGTAGCCCGAGCGCTGCATGGTGTCGTTCTTGTCTTTCCTTTCTGAGATTTTCTACCTCATTGAAGTTTACTGCTAAACGGGTAACTCCAAAATTTGAAAGTCTATGAAGACACATTTTGAAGACAATAAGTATGCTTCTCGGCGCTTCTTCATTTGTGGAGTTCCTGTATCGCGGATCTGGAGTCGGTTTACCCATGTGGCACGCGTGGGCGATTAGATAGCGCTAGCTAGGACTCGGCGGGAGAATCTGTTCTTTCGGGCCTCCGGGCGCCACGGCTACAGCAAAATTAATGATAATAACTTGACTGCTCACATGATCTCATGCCACAATGGGCGCCGCTGCGGCCAGATAGAAAACCGCCATCGTCAACTGAGTTATTGGATCAAAACAGCTGTCACTCTTCACTTCATCTCCACCTGACGCTTGCATTGGGTGTTGGCGGGACGTGGGTGAAAATGGCGACCATAGTCCGTATCTGGTTCGTCGGAAAACCACTGGACTCGCTGGCAAAGCGACACCCGCTCCCGCAGAATGAACCTTCACTCGACCCGCATGCGCAGTTTTGAGGCTCCTTCGCCATTCTTCATCGTCTCTCTGCCTCCGGCAGGGTAGGATCAGTCGTGGAGATGTTCTTGGCTTGAACGATAAAATTACGGACGCTGAAGAACGTTAACTTTACCTGAGCGTCGAGATTGACGGGGTGTGGCGTTGAGCATTGACGAGGCTGGTTGTTCAAAGCAGCTGTAACCATGTCAGGCTCGCTGAACGTCACTGTGCGCAGTGCCGCCAACCTCCCCAACTTGGAGAGGTTTGGCAAGAGTGACCCGCTATGCGTGCTCATGTTTCACGGTAAGCCTGATCTAATTCTACTCCTCCGTTTTTGGATCTTTAATTTTGTACTTCGTCTTTTGAGACTTAGCCTCAGGCTCTTGAGAACTGTTCCAAGGTGCATATGCCTTGTTCCTTTGGCAGCGCACGTGGGGACTAGTCGCAGTGTGCATGTTTGGGCCAACAGCACCGGCCTTGCCGTAATGTCGAGTGACATTGCTTGAGCGGGACCCACCGGCCCGATGGCATGTGCTTTTCGCTAACAGATCACGGGTATTGCTAGTATCTGGTTTGCTTGGCTGCAGGTGTGAAGAACCAAACGAAGGAGAAAAAAGGAGATCTCAATCCGGTTTGGGATGAGGTAAGGCCCGTGTGAGCTTCCTTCGATGCATGGCTCAGTCCGGTTTTGACGTCAGCTTGGCGCATGCTGTAACCATAAGCGCATGCATGAGCGTTTAACCCTCGAGCAAGGACCGAAGACTTCCCTTTGACACTTTCCCCAACGCAGCCGGTCTCCTAGTCAGGGAATCGGTAGAGATGATACGTATAGTAACTTAGAACAGGCTTCCAAGGCCTTCAAGTCTAGCGCTAGCCATGATCCAGCTGCAAGGCTAAGTCGTCGGGGCGCTGAAGTATTTGCGGCCTGCGGGCGCCCAGACATGCCTGAAGGCCGGCTGTAGCAAATCCTCCACCAAGCTACAACACGGTCGTATTCTACTTCCTGAGCGAAGTACCGGGATAGAACGTGATTGCCCCAGTGGATCCAGGATTCTGGTCATGAAGCTCAATTAAGCAAACAGACTAGTAGGTCTGATCAAGTAGTGAATGTGCAATATACCGTATCCAGAGGAGTGTTTGCCTCTACTTAGGACTTCGTCGTATACGGTCGCTTCTCCGGTCAGTCTAGGTCACATGCAAAGTTGCGTTCTTCAAATTGCAATAGCGGTACAATATGGAACAGCAATCTCATCAGTAATATTGTGACACACTTCCGGTATCAACAAAAAATTATATTTGTCGGTCTTCGGTGGCCTTCAGCGGGAATCACCGGTATCCTGTCCCTATGAGCTGTGAGGAGCATCGAGGAGACTGAAATACGATTTCCGCTCAAAAGCCATTCATGTTTTTCACTGAGCTATTCAAGTCAGAAAATCAGGCATCAATGAGTTTATAACACAAAAGTGGTACACTGACTAGTAGCTGAGTACACGGTATATAGGAGGATACATCCTTAGCTTAGTGTACAACAGAAGTTTATAGCCGTACTAGCTTGATCATTTCCTTTTGCTCTCCTACTCCCTAGTTTACTGTACAGATGCCTCGCTCTGAACAATTCCCTTCCTTTTTTCCTGCCCAATATTTCCTTCTATTTTTTCTTATTACTTGATGCCCCTTCTTACTGGCCTCAGGCCATTTATAGAGGGTAATAAAGAATAGAATAGAATAGCTATAACCTTCCTGATAAATATACAGTATAACTTGTACTTTGTCACTGTGACAAATCATAATTTAATTATTCATACACAAACTGGACAGACTGCTGCATTGGCAAACAAAACCAATATCAATATGTCTGGGCTTCTCTCATTTTATGAGCTGCTCTCAATGGCAATGGAAATGAACCTCTCTGGCAAGACTTGATTAATTTTTGATGCAAACGTTTTCCATGGGATGTTTTGCTGCTGAAGCCCAACACAATGATATGCACATGTCACCACTGTCCTACATCTTTTGCAGCAATTCAGCTGGCCTCTGCAGAACCCACTGCGTGGTGATGATCGCCTTCAAGTGCAGGTGTTTGACTGGGAGAGAGCTGGTAGTAATAAGTAAGTAAGAAGGATGACTAATATTCTCATGAAGAAACTAATAAGACACGACTGGGGTTTGTATTTGCTTCTTATCAAAGTAGTACAAAAGGGAATACAATTGTGTATAGTGTGAAAATCACAGTGTTTGGCATAGGTGTTTATAATTACATGTAGCTGTTCATGTGAATTTAAGCCTGAAGATCCTGAATGCTGCATAATTTCCTAAATTTAAAGCTATGAGATGCATGGCAACCACTGCTATACATGTAGATGATGATAATTTCTCATAACATGTATTGTGGGTTTTCTCCAGACTCATGGGCCAGACAGACATCAGTTTGCGAGACCTCATCAGCTCTGGTGGCATGGAGTGTGAAGAGACACTCAAGAACGGCCAAGGCGAACAGCTTAGTGTATGTGTTGCATTTTTGAAGAGGAAGTTTTGACAGTGTACAAATACTTGATATGATCACACCTAAGAACTTAGGAAAGGAGTTCACTTTGTACAAGATGTTACCAAGATTGTAACCTCTCTATTGACTCAAGCATCCATGCACAACTGTTCTTAGTTTGTTCAGGATGCTCTTCACACAATTGACAGAGTCAGCCTTCATGCTCTCCTGTTCCATCAATCAATTCATAACTTTTTTTCATTTGTTGCCAGGCCACTATCACTCTAACTTTAGCATATCAAGCTCCACCAAGTGCCGGTGGTGGTGGTGGTGGGGGTGATGGAGGAGATGCAGGCCTTGATGAGGTTGAGGGTGGTGGTGGAGGTGGCGGCGGTGGTGGTGGTGATGCAGATGATGATGGAGATGATGCTGCACCAACTGCTGATGAGGCTGCGGGTGGAGCAGCTTCTGCACCTGGTGTTGTAATTGGTAGTGGAGAGGGAGGAAAATCAGCTAGAAGGTAGGATCTGATATTTAAAAATAACAGTGTGTCTAAGATGAGCCCTTGAGTTTAAGGGTGCAGGAGATTCTGGCAGAAAACAAGGGTGAAAGCTCGGCAGTGTTGCTATTTGGATGCACACTGCAGTCTTTGCTCACATTATATCATGTGAGAATGGAGGGTCTCTACAGTTGAAGAATGCTCATGCAATGGGCATTTTCTTTTTCAGAGCGATGTTGAGGCGACGCAGGGCCAACCGAGCCAATCTTCCAAAAAAGCCGTGTGACTTCCAGGTTCGTAATGAAGTGATTGAGTTTGAAAATGAGCTTGCCAGAAATGGCCCAAGTTATTCATTCTTTCTTGTTTAGAGGTGGGAGACTCTGGGAATGATTGGCTGGGTGAGCTCTTTATTCCTCCTACTTGCAGGTTCGTATCCACATCATTGAGGCACGCAAGCTTGCTGGTCAGAACATCAATCCGGTTGTCAACGTTCGTGTCTTTGATCAAGTGCAGCCAACTGGAGTGAAAAAGGGCACCAACAAGCCACTCTTTGACCAGGTAAACAGAGCTGGACAAAGCTGGAGAAACAAACTTCTCTGGAAAATTTGTCACCAGAGGTGATTTTGTCTTTATGTGCCTTTTAGTATCGTTTGGTGAAGTATGGCAATATATAAGTGCGCGAATGGTTTCATAAGCAACCCTGTGTCAAGCCATTGGTTCAGAATTCATCTGTGCGTACCAGTCCATGAGAACAGCTGGAGATTTGCTTTATTCTGCCTGTACCTCCACGCCACTAGCTAACGTTTACTGAGAAACTTAAATAGATACTCTTCACAGGAAGGAGCTCTGCAGCTTTAGCTTGCATTGAGTAGAAATAGCACTTTGTATTCGCCAGATGCATGCTGTGGTGGTAGCGTAGATTTTAACGCAAAGACCGCGACGACTAAATTACGGGAGGAAAAAAGTTACTCTAAATTACTCTGTGGTCGATTATGAGTTTTGCTGTTTTCTGCGACCATTGGACCAATGATGGGTAGGATGGAGCTCTGCACATCCGCTTGAAGCCTTGGGCAAGCTACTGTGTCTATATTATGCATACTTGCAGCCATCAGGCGATCAGTTCATTTCAGACTGGCCATTGCCAACGCTGCGGTGCAGGGCCGGGCAGGAACTGGCGTCCGGAGGCCGCGGCGCGGTGCATAAGTCGGCACCACTGGGCGCTCATGACGCGTTTCCATGCCAACTTGCGGCCGAGCGCTGCGCACCAAATGCCAATAACAACGAAAGGGTAAAAGTCCCGCGTGGCCTTTTAGCGGATTGCTTCGCAAGGACCGAGATTAGGTTTGTGCTTCTCTTTTCCCGATTCCGTGGTAAAACCTTGGCCAAGACTCTTCTTCTACAAGCGCCAAGAATAGAAGAATAGAAGAGCAGTTGTGATTGCTCTCGCACGGACACGAATCACAACGGGATTATCAGATGAAAAACTGACGATCGAAAATATTGCTCGACACCTTAATGGCGTCCAGCAACGCAGCAGCGTTCACTCGTCAAGCAAAGACTGACTCAAGCTCTTCTGGTGAAGACGAGGAGGAAAAGGCACGGCTTCGTGATGCCGTGTTAGGGTCTGCTCCAATTATCATTAGTTCTACTGACAATGGTACCTCACGACGGGCTTTTGGCCGCGATGGCGACGAACACGAGCAGTCTGATGAGCTGTGCACTCCTGGCTTCAAACAACATGTTGCCAAGAAACTGTCAGTGTTTTTGGATAGCTCGATCAAATTCACTTCTCCGAAACCGAAATCAGACACCAGCAGTGTGGGTGAGACTTCCGCCGATGGCGAGGGTTTTCGCTTGTTCTCCACGTCTGCGTCTCCGTTTGTCGAGGAGTTAGATGTCAGCCAGGAGGCAAACGCTGTGCGCTCTCGTCGTAGAGTTTCTCGTGCTTCGTCAAGCAGCAGTGACGATGAGGAAGAAAGTCGGATTGCAATGGCGGCCGTTAGTGGCGAGAGTATTCTGCAGCATAGCGGACTTCCTGCGCACGTCGTTGAGAAGCACCACCAGAAGACGGATGTGGAGAGAAAAGAAGGAAGGCAGGACGAACGCGAAGAAGGAACAAAAGACGAACGCAGATCGCACAAACACTCAAAACGGAAACGAGAGCGAACGTCAGTATCTGACGACGAAGATGAGGACAGCATGGTTGAAAAGAAGAAGGCCAAAAAGACCAAGAAAAAGAAAAAGAAGAAAAAGAGAGAAGAACAGGAGCAGGGTTAGCCAACAATTTATTACCCTCTTATGCAATATATTTGAAGTCGATTGTTGTAATAATATTCTGACATTTATCATTACCTGGAAGCGAAGAAAAAAATGATTGTATTAAATTACCTTTGATGCGCTTGCCAAAAAAAATTGCTCGCCACCCCGTCAGTATGTTTGAGTGGATGGTTGGGTCTAAGATATGTAATAGGTTCGTAGACCTGAGCAGCCTGCTCATCTCTTGCAACTGCTTTGATATCCAGTAGATTTTCTGTGTTGATCTCTCCGTTATTTTTTTTTCTCTCCCGTTGCCGGCTGATATATGGAGACGAACTGCACAGTATACTCTTTAACGAAGAAATAATTTGCATGGGTTTAAGACTTAATTGATGATATTGAATGTTACATGCATAAAGGTGTCCACTGTGTATTGGACATGTTTTTTTTTTGGCTGTTGTGGAGTTGAAACCATTCTGACTATCAGGAAGAGACTGATGTGTAGTGAGTATGAGTGAAGTAGCCCCAGTGGAGCGAATGAGGAAGGATGTGAAATTTCTTAGAATGAAGTTGTGCAAACTCCATCCCTTTATCTTGTTCTGAGGTCATGCACTGCCCTTGCTGTCATCAAATAGAGTAAGTGTGAAGAAGTATCTGGGTGTGAGGATAGTCTTATTCTGCCAACTGTGCTGTTGGAGAGAGGACTTTTATGCTACTTACCACACTTGCTTTCAGAGAATCCTCCCCCCCCCCCCACACACACACACACCCTGTCTCCCTCTTTTCTTGACCTGCTGGTCTTTTTCTTCTCTGTTCATGTGCTCTGTTAATGACAAACTCTCAGGCAGAGAATAATTAGTTTCTATGGTGTGATGCTCTCTCTCTTTATGTTTGTGACCTGCAGATGTTCTACTTCTCATTCCACATGGCTCCACGGGAGTTCTTGGACAAAGTTGTCACCATTGAGGTGAGGATAATTTGCAAATTTTATACACTGCTTTATTAGGATTTTGAGTGATGCCTCTTTTTCTTTGCGATTGCTTTCTCTCTCTCTCTCTCTCTCTCTCTCTCTCTCTCTCTCTCCCATGGCTTTATGATATACGTTCTCTATGATGTGGGTCTATTCAGCTGTGTCTCATCTATGTTAAATTAACTCACTTGCCATCCTTAGGTTATGAATTCACGTACTCTCCGCTCAGATTCGCTCATTGGGTCATTCCAGGTAATGTCGCTCAACAGTTTATCTCTGTGCACATGTGGGATTGTGTGGATGTGTACGTTTGTATATGTGTGCATGTGGGATTGTGTGGATGTGTACGTTTGTATATGTGTGCATGTGGGATTGTGTGGATGTGTATGTTTGTATATGTGGGCATGTGTGTATCAGTGTGCATGCATTGCACACACCTGTGCACGCACATATGCACACACACACACACACACACACACACACACACACACACACACACACACACACTCCTTGTACGGCTCTGGGACCCGCTGCCAT